>QZLH01000148.1:66705-76826 GCA_003833135.1 Oehlia diaphana | reverse complement strand
CGGGTCGGGTCATGCGGGTCACCGGGTCATAAAAATTATTGAACCCGACCCGAGCTTTTAAGTCGGGTCGGGTCACATGACCCGGGTCGACCCGTTCGTTTAGGAGCACTACTTGGGTGGTTCTTTGGAGATTACCGGAATAGACTTAGTGTTCAACATTTTGCAAGGTTCGATCCTATTATTTAGCTAATATTAAAAAGAATGCTTAATATGGACTCAACAAGAATTAAGAGATTCGGTAAATGGAGCCATAATTCCAAGTATAGATAAACATTTATTTCAAGCCTTCACAATTAGAAAACTAAAATCAAGCTTTTAGTGTAGCAAATAATACTCTTTTAATTTCAGAATTCATTGATCGTACTTTTTAATTTCAAACTAATATATTAGTGCACAATAATATAAATATACAATATGAATTATAATGTTCAGGATTTAGTAAATAGAATGTTTGAGGATTGTGGGATTGACGCGTAATTAGTATCATATTAACAAGAAATTTAATAAAAATACATGTTCTGTACTACAATATAATAAAAATAAAATGTAGACATTTTTAAATAATAAATTGCTTTACGTAATAAAATTGAAAGAGCATATGATTTAACAAGTTTAAACAATTTCAACAATGTTGGTTTTTTACCTTAATTATAATTATGTTAAAACATCACTATACCCGGGTATATGTTTATCAGCTTGAGATGTCATATTTAAAGATGTATTTGAGTTGCATCTTCAGTCATTTTAATGAATTATGAAATAAATCTATAACGAAAATTATCATCAAACAAATCATATAAAAAAGTATAATTTTTATTTTAAACATAGGTTTTAATAAACTATTATTTAACTTTATAACAGCTTTTAACAATTGCAAGCTGCAACAACTAGCAAATACAAAACTCTAAATGTTTAAACTATTTTATCATTTAGTTTCAATTAAGTTGGCATCACTACCCGGGGTAACTACTCCAACCGAAAATTAAACTTTGCCAGAGTTATGTTAACTCCGGCCAGAATTTTAATGCCGGTCAGAATTAAGGTTTTACCATATGGATTTTTGCTTGGCGAATGATTTCATAATATACGGGACAAGTATATTTATTTACATCTCAAGTCTAGCGGTTTGCTACTAGTGTAAATCCTTATGTTAAAGATTCTTTCTTTTTTTAGGCAGTTTTTTTCTGGATATATACCGGCAAGTAAAAATTAATTTAAAATTTATTTTTTATTTAACGAACATTAACTGGTCGGTTTCCTTCTTTTTATTAGCTAGTTTTTGAGCCTTTTTGGCAAAAGTTGTTTCTATTTTTAACATTACTACTTATTCATTTTTTTTCTTTTTCTTTAGGCGTTTTTTTTTTGAGTCTTTCTAAACATAAAATACCGGTAAGAAAAAAAAATTTTTATTCAATTTTTTTATATTAATGTACATATTAATTATTTTTTTTTCAAATACTGGTAAAGGAATAAAGATAACGAAGACAACCAAAGGATGAGAAATTGATCAATCTTCAGATTAATTTGTTATCAAACACGCGTTACAAGTTATTTCACAACGCGGGATTATCCTTTGTTGAGTTTGACCAACAAGTGTACATTATTATATATATTAAGGTGTTTATCTGTCTTGCAATTTGTAAACTAGCTAAAATTGAACTGTTTACTAACTTGCTTTCAATTTTTTTTCTTTTCTTTAGATAAGAACGTGTTGGAATTCGGCGAGTTCTTTGTTTTTTTTATTTTACTGTAACGAAACGTTTCGATTTTTTCTTTTTAGAAGGTTGGTTATTCAGATTTCTTTAGATGCATAGAAATTTGGTAGGTGAAGGTTTTCTTTGAAATCTTTTATTTTAACGAAACGTTTATTAAAGTTTCAATTTTTTCAATTTTTTAGTTTTCATTATCTGCTTTATTGGTGACAGCTTATGGTAAGTTTGTTTTGTTCTTCGTAATTTTGTTCATCGTAATTTTGTTTTTCGTAATTTTGTTTTTGTTTTTTTTATTAACTAATTTTTGTATTGCAATTATTCTTTTTTTTTAGGAATTTTGCAACTAAAACTGGAGGATGTTTCTCATAACTTTAATTACATTAAATATTTTAAGGAAAGTTTCACTGTCTTTTTTCTGGCAGAATTGGTAATTGAAAAAAAGAACTGTTTTGTTTATTAAAATATTTCGTTTTAAGATTTAGATTATGGATTTGAATAGAATAGTGAATTACATCATTGCATGATTGAATATCGAAGTTTTTTTACTATTTACAAATTTATTCTTAACATTTTGTGATAAAATATGTTAAATTAGGAATATAATAAAATATTTTTTCTAATAAATAAATTAATAAATGAATAAATAAGTTGATAAATTATATATAAAGCAAAATAAATATCAGATATTAGATAAAAATTATGCCTAAGGATTCTGGCTTAGTAAACTTAGGATCCTTGAAGAATTCTATCCGCTGAGGTAGTTACAGATGATTTTCACCTATTGCATCATATACGTGCTAATTTATGTCGCACACGCCAACATGCATTGTGGCGAATGAATTTATAGATCATCAATTTTAATTATTATATTAGTTTAATTATTTTACATAAAGTACAACGAATTTTTCTATGAAATGATAAAATTAATTAATATTACTCAAATAAGCTTGGTCATTGTCATATCCTTCTTCTTACCCCGAGCTTTATTATGCGAAAGTTTTAACACTTTTCGAATATTATGACAGTTGCTTAAACGAGAGCTCCTTTTATTTCTAGATTGTTGAAATTTTTTATCGGCTTCTCCAACTAATAACTACAAGATGGAATGTAAATAAATCAATAAGAAGAAATTCCTTGTAAAACAGCAATGAATGACTTACTGCCCATGTCACAATTGCCCTGTAAAAAGAAG
The DNA here is from genome assembly GCA_003833135.1 of Oehlia diaphana. NCBI lineage: Eukaryota > Fungi > Glomeromycota > Glomeromycetes > Glomerales > Glomeraceae > Oehlia > Oehlia diaphana. The sequence continues at coordinate 73,922 of QZLH01000148.1, read as the reverse complement.
TAAACTGAAGGGTCTCCTTCCAATCAATAGGTATTTCACACGTTTCAATCTCAAAAATACAATACTGGGCTTTTGTAAAATGAGAAAAGTAGTTAGTACATGATTTTCAACATATTAAGCATTGATATGCGCACATACCGAGATAGTCCATGAAATAAAATTGTATATTAAACTCAAACACCTGGACCATGAATGTACGAAAGTATGATGGTAGTGGCCGTTTATGCAATACCTCTTGTGTCACTGCATAGTTAATCATGTCTTTCGCTGCCCTTGCATTTTGAATGTAATCACTTGTTTCTTTGTTCGTTTCAGTAACATATGGTCTACTACCTTCAACAACGGAGATCTCATACGAATTTTGCAGATTCGATGTATATGCAATGCCATCTGCACGATCTGCTTTACCATCTTGATTCATTATAGTTTTTCGATAAGCGGAAGCTTTAATAGCCTTGTTACCTCTACAGAGAATGTTAAAAGTTAGACATATTACAGCTATATATTAATGTGGTGGTAAGAAAGATGAAATCCATTCTTACGAAACATATCGGATTCCAGAAAATCGAAGGAGTGCTTTCTTTAAGATAGGATGAACGAAGGTATTCATATATTCATCTTCCGCCATTTCACGATCTTTAAGCGGATTTTCTGACATCAGTTTATAGGCGTCAAAGCTAGAAATAGTGAATGTTAATATCTCTAAAAGAAAAGGTGTACTTCCCAAATACTTACAATGTTGGTAATGTTTCTAACATGAATATTTTTAATTTTGTAATAAATTTATCCTGTCTTGGATTCTCTCCGGACTGCTGACAAAAATCTTCTGGGCTTCCATTTTCCATCAAACTTTCAAGTTTCTCTTCCCACTGATCTTCGTTCAACTTCTGTAAATGAGATGACGGTAAGACAAAAAATTTAATATTTTTATAAAAAGACAAGTTAGATAACAATTACCTCCGAAAAGAAATTTGTTAGGAATTCATGAGCTTTTTCCAGAAACATCTTGTTGATCGATTCAAAAACTTCTTTTATCAATTTATCATAATCCGTTTCTTCTGTATATAAAAGAACAAATTCTGATGTCGGACTCAAATCCATTATCCCATTTTCCGAAAGGATATTCCTGGTTTCATGTTGATACGTTCGAAAACTGGATGAAATTTTGTTCATCTCCTGTGAATATGTCTCTGATTCATTTAACAGATTTCTTATTGCTTCCACATCGTACTCAACACTTTCTTCTTGGCTGTTACGTAAATCGGATTGCCAGAGAAGTTCTATCGAATTATTTTCATAATGATCTTGGAGCTTGTAGAGATAAGTCAAAATATGTCGATAACATACTATACTATATAGCAAACAATATACAAACTAATTCTGATTCGGGTGCGAAATCATTTCCTTGCCAAGTTTGTTTTCCACTGGAGGATTCTGCTTCTTCATATACAACCTGTGCACACCAAAAAAGTTCGTATGTCATTTGAAGAACACGCTTTGTGTTAAAAATTAAAATAAATATAAATACCTCAGCTAAATACTCAGGTATGTGTTCTTGTCTACATTGACGTTTGCACAAATGATCATCTTGTACCTCTAAGGGCCTCGTAACCTTTTCTCGCACATGATCCTCCTCCTTTGAATTTTCACTTGTATTTCTTCGTAACTGATTAATACGTTCCTGATTTTCTCGTTGATCCTGAAAAATTGTTGATGAATCAACCCATCACTGAACTTTCTTCCAAATTTCCTTAAACTTACCTTTAATACTTCAACTGTGTAGGCGGAAGTGACATTTACTCTCACTTCCTCGTGATATTCAAGTTCGTAAACAAATTTTTTCATTTCGACAGATGAGAAAGATGAATTAAAATTATCTAATAACTTCTTCACTTTTTTCCGTGCGTTAGCGTGAACATTAACTTTATCATTATACTGTTGTAATACTGCGTATAGTTCATCTTTGAAATCTTCTATAGTATCTACGGATAATTTAGGTCGTGCAAATTTTAAAATTTCCATGATAGAATATTCTTTACTTAACGTTTTGTCGAGATACTCCACTATAATAGATTCAAACATCTAAAAATAAATGCAGATAATTGAGTTGACAGAATTAATTGAAAATTTTTATAAAGTGATTACCGTTTGCGAGTCAATAATTTTGAAATGGTAGAACGCGTTCTAAGCCTGGGAATGGGAGAATGGAGATTTGGGAATATATAAAGAAATCAATTGTCACACAAATAGTTAGACGATTCATCAGTAATTTTTAACCTTTTGTGGAATGATCTTACCACAAGGTGTGATGCACAATGTGTGATGCCTAACCGTCACGTTCTTGTGACTGCCGCGTTTCGCGTTGTTTTAAATTTATCTCAGATGCAAAAATTACCTTCTTGACCCTCCTCGTATTACTTTCTTGACCTGGTCAAAATATGCATGATTATGTATGACAAAAGTGTTCCTTTCTTGACCTGAAACACGATTGTGATAAACAAAAAAGAAATATTTTATTTTTAACAAAAATAGCGTTCTTTTAATACTTTTTTATTTCTACAATTAGAGTTTGGAACCGGTTCTATTTTCGAAAACCGAATTTAAAACGGGTGCAACCGGTTCAACCTGTTTCAAACCAGTTTCGCAAAACCCGGTTGAAACCGAATAACCGATTTGCGCATCTGGTTTATATTTGATAATTTTGGCCAGAATTAAATGTGATCGGCATAAATCTGGCCAAGTTATAACTCCGGCCGGAATTACAAACATTGTGTAATACAATACGAAATTTTGTGGGACACAATTATCTATAAAAAAATTTTGTGTAACATAACTTACCTGGTGGCTAAACTATTTAGCCGTGGTCACATGATTTAAATTTCGCAATTCGGGCCAGTCCAGCACTATAAAAAGTTTCAATATCAAACCGGGTTGAGTATTCAGTTGCACCTGGTTTAAACGCAAACCAGTTTTCATAATATGAATCCAGGTTAAACCGAATCATCAAAAATTGGTTGCAAACCGAATTTGGAACCGGATGTACCATCCGGTTCCAAACTCTAGTAAAAAGCATGTTTAGAATATCAATTTTGATTTTTATATATAGTATATTATTTTAATATATGAAATTTTTTTTAAAAAAAAAATGAAGATCATTACTAAATTTGATTCCCATAACTAGTAAATTTTATGATTGGCCGTCAGATTTTTTTTTATTAATCAGTTTGATCTTAGCTTTTGACATATAAAAATTTTTTACTACCTCAATTATTAATTAGTCAATTTTTTAATAATAAAATTATATTTTTAAAAATTACATGCATATTTAGGCGCATAACACTCTAGGGGATAATAAATTGTCAAGTATTAATTATTATGATAAAGGAGGATTTGGTGAAAATCCATAAAGCTACTAGCTGGTTAGATGGACCTATTTATAGTTAGAATTTTAAAAAACAACAATGGAATAGACAAATAGATTATGAGGTTATTCTAAAATGCTTAATAATTCATCAAGTTTAAATAGTAAATTTCTGGATGAGGTATAGTATTTATTTTAATAGCAAATTTTATTTTCTTTTTGCAAAAAATTTACCAATTTTTTATTGTCTGTATAGTGGAAATTTCATAATAATTATCAAAAAATCATTTTCAAAATTTATTCAATTCTTTGGAATTACTCAAGATCCAAATAATTTAAATTATATAGTTGTGATGAGTTATGCAAAAAAAGAAAATGTTTATCTGATATAACTAAATTTAAGTGGCAAGACAAGTTACAATTATTGAAAACAATTATATTAGGACTTAAAGTAATTCATGAATCAAATTTAACTTATAGGTTTACATAGTCCTAAATCAATAATAAATAACTCATTGTGATTATCTGACATTAAAACAATACCATCATGAAAATCACCATAAGTGATTCTGGTAATAAGGTAAATGAAATTTATGGAGTTTTACCTTATATGGCTCCTGAAATATTAAGAAACAAACCCTATACCCCAGCAAGTGATATTTATAGTCTTTTAGTGATAATGTGGGAATTTGGTGCTTATTAAGATTGTAGCGCAGCAACACATGGTCCTCCATTTTATCATGAGCACATGATCATCACTTTAGCTTGGATATTTGTAGAGGAAAACGTCCCAAAATTATAAAAAATACTCCAAAATGCTATATAGATTTAATGGAAAAATGTTGGGATTTAAATTACTCCAACAGACCAACTATAAGAATGCTTGAAAATATTATATCTGAATGAATTAGATAAATTAATAAATATTATGAAATAAACAGGGATGGAGAACTGAATATAACTTTTTAGTACCCAATATTTATAATCAGAAGCAAATAAAACTTTAGTACTAGAACAAGCAAATACTTCTATTATTCAATCTCATCCACAAGCATATTATACAAGTCGCAAGTTACTGAAATTTTAGCTCAAGTCAAATCTGAAATCTTGGTTCAGGATAAGTCTGAAATCTTAGTTCAAGAAAATTCTGAGTGTTTTGAATGTATAATTGAAAATAAATGATCTTATTATTTATTTAATTATCTTTATTATTTAATTTACAATTATTGCAAAAAAATAAATATTATTAAATACACTTTTAATAATTATTGAATAATGTTCATTGATACAGTATTTTTATTTTCATTAGTATTTTCTTATGAATTATAATGAATATGAGCATATGGTGCATTCCACCTAAGTCTGTTTCGCAGAAACTCATTTTTTTAAAGTCATTTCGCTAAAGAAGTTTTGAAAGTTTTGCAGAAGAGATATTTCATCAAGAGCATTTCGCTGACTCCTCTTCTGAATCATCTATTTTGTTGGAGAACATTTTGCCTAAAATATTAGTGATTGTCATATTTCTTTATAAAAACAATTTAATTAGGGCTGGATTGGTCTGGTCCAGTCCGGTCTGGTCCTGAAAAGATTGGTCTTTCAGTTAGTACTGGACTGGACCGGTCTTTTGACTAGTCCTTAAAGTTTTTAAATTATCTTATTTATAACATGGTATTCTTGGATCAATATGATAATGAAATGCAGGTCGCACTAAAAATTATAACATTAATTTATTATTTATTACCTTTGTTTTCATTGTAAACTAAGTATGACCCAAATAAAATCTCAAAGTTAAGAGTAAAAAATAATGGTGTAGTTAGCCAAAAAATTCAGCCGAAGGCGCAATAATTTTCGGCTAACAACACCCAGCCGAAAAAATTCAGGTTGATCTAGAATATTTTATTGAATATTTTATTGGTTCAACATCTACTATTTTCGGCTATATATTTACGTCTAACTACATTATTATTTTAAAAAAGTGTAGTTAGCCGTAAATATCAAATGTAATACAATAATTTAAGTGGTAACAGGTAATGAAAATCCTGATCATATTACAATATTTACCATTATTATTTAACGGTAAATATAATGTAATTATTACAATAATAATATTTACATACTTTTCTTGATAATATTAATGTAATGCAGAATTATAATTATTAAATGGTATTGTTTGGTTTAAATTGTTTCTTTAAAATGTTTAATTTTAATATTTGCTTGTAAATAATTTTTAAATTCTGGTTTTCTTTTTAAAAAATTAAATACCAGATTTTATTTTTTTTTTGATTAGTTCTAACAATTTTAATGACCTGCATGGTTAATTATAGTTATATTATAGACGCGGAAAATTATATTATAGACTAATGTTGTGACTCAAATGAGAGAAAGAAAACTACAGAATTGAAGTTGAGAATAAAATTATAAAGCATTATGTTATAAAGCAATGTAACCTGGATCTTGATAAATATATATATGAAAGAATTAATGCACTTCAGTATGTCTTTTCCCTCATCATTTAATGTTCATAATAGATTAAATCCATCTTCTTATTTATTTTGAAGACGTTGTCAGATGTTTTGGTATAACTCAAGATCCAATTACTAAATTTATATTATGGTTTAAGATATTGTAAAAATGGTAATTTAATAAATTGTTTAAGTATGTAAATTACAATAGTCATTCAGGAAATATACTAGTTTTTTCATATATAAGTGATTAAGAATGTGTCAACCAGTAAATGGTAAAATGGTTGAACAAGGAATTTATGGAGGATTACCTTATATTGCACCAGAAAGTTTATGTAGTTATCAATATACATAAGGAGCAGATATTTAATTTATTTGGAATAATAATAGATGAATTTCTTTCTAAAAAAATTCCTTGTAATATTATTTCTAATGATGAATTTTAAAATATGTAAAGGAATTAAACCGAAATTTCTAAAGATACACCAAAATTATTGCAGGTTTGATAATGAAATGTTAGGATGCTGAAAAAAGAAAATAGGCTAACCATTGAAGAGTTACATCACATATTAAAGCACTGGAATGATAAAATTTTAAACAAAGGTAGTAGAGATAGTTAAGATAGTGAATTAAAAAGTGAAATTTGTTTCAAATAAAAGAATGTGATAAAATTGAAGAAAAAAATTTAAAATCGGATTAAGATAAATTCAAAAATATTCAAACACAACAAAAGCAATTTATGCTTGTATCTAGCAGACATTAAATTACAAAAGTCTCAATAGTGTTAACTATAATATTTGATTAATATCAATATCGGCAAAAGATATAATAGATTCAAACGTTTAATAAATCAACATAAATATTCTTTATATAATTATAACATTATGTAATGCTGGTTGGAATTTTATAATTGACTTATACTTGGTGCTATTTCTGCATATCTACTGTAGTATATCAATATATTATTTACTAGTTAAAGTAATAAATTAAAAAATAGTAAAAGATTCTGTCGTACTGTCGTAATCAATTTTAATTTATTTTGAAGTAATTAAACTTTGATAATTAGATTTTTGAGAATGATCAGCTGATAAAATCTTGATAAGACAAACCGCAGATTGTGCAGATTGGCGTAACGAATGAATGATTGTACAATCAAATACATCAAATATATTAAAGTTATATTATAAAAAAAAAAAAATATTGTCTTACCACAATTAAAACCTTATTCTTTTTAACAAAATGTCTACTCAATTTTTTACAAAATTAAGTCAAAATTATATTGAATTATTAAAAGATGATGAATATTATGATATTACAATTGAAGTTGGTGAAGATCCTAACGTAAAAATATTTCGTGCTCACATGAATATTTTGTATTACCGTTCTCCATATTT
>QZLH01000148.1:37604-49807 GCA_003833135.1 Oehlia diaphana | reverse complement strand
TTTATAGTAAATTAACTATTATGACGAAAAAATGACTACTGAGAAAGATGGTATAATTGTGGCTCTTGTTCATCTGTAATATCACTAGCCAAACATTTTATGTGTGTAAAGATTCAGTGGAACTATTTGCACATTTTGGAGGCATGTTAACGTTAAAAGAGTTTAACACTACAAGTAGAGGAGTGTGAAGAAAGAACCGTTTTTTTTACAAGGTAAACTAGTTACTATTTTAAGATTTAATCATGTTTATTTAACCAATTATATTCATTTAATATTTTAATCGATTATATTTAGTCGAGTATTATGATCGATTATAGTACTCGATACACAAAATCATTAGTCGAGTCACTTGACTCAATCGACCATAATCGATTTTAATTTGATCGACTCAATTCCCTAGATGGAACTTTTATTGTATTAAGTATTTACTCTTTTATTTAATATTCTTGCTTAATTTTTAGTAATATTATTCTCGTTATCAGAAATGTCACACCTTAATTGTGATTTTTACGAGCACTAATTAATTACGTAATCCCTAATTGGTTAGTAAATTCCTCCACCGAGTCTAATTTCTTTTTTCAAAAGTCCTTGTGATTGTGTGTGATATCTCCGAATAACCTCTAATTCCCTGTCTTTTTACGATGATCAAAAAGCAATCATTCGTAGCAGATTATGGCAAGAAAGAATTAGAAAAGACGTAATTGATTCATAGTCTGTGAATTTATGGTGTTGATATTATCAACACCTACGCGACAAGTGTCACGTACGACTTTATCACACACCTCAATGGTAGATGACGACTATAATGCTTTCCTTTCATTTTTGTATTGATTCAGAGATCACGTCCAATCTAACCAGGAAGGGTCTTTGTTAGTTATTAAAATGAATAAAAAATCCTTGATTGGTGTTTAGCACATTATTCACATCAAGACTGAAAAAATCAAATAAATTGAATTTTTCATTATGAATACGAAATGTCACTGAAACTACATAAATGTGTATTGATTGATCGCCTCGAGAAGCAATCGATCATCAATTACATTGATATATCAAATCATTCAAATCATTGTAATTATTTGATTTAGTACGAGTGTGATTAATTAGGAAAAAATCTCTTAGTTTCTTACGTATTTTTTTATGAAAATCATAACAATATGAAGGAAACTCAACATAAACTTGCTTAACACAAATCTCGAGATCGTCATCAATAAGTTAAAATATTTTTTCCGTTTGGAAATCTTTATTAAAACTTTATTTAATTTTATTATATACAAATTAACGGACAATCTAACATATTATTGTCCATATATTTCTTACTTTTATTTTTCATTTATCTAAACGTTAAGAAATTAAAATTTTTATATTAAATATTTTTCTCCATCACTTAAGTGTTCTTACACTACCTAATTTTTTTATTTTATATACACTGTGAAAATCCTCATAATCATACCCAAACTGAAAGGCTATTTAATCTTAATATGGGTACCAGTTTTTTTTAATCGTCTATAAATTTCGTCAATAACCATAAAAGGATATTTTTATCGTTCATAATCATAATCACTTATTAAAAATAGTCAAAACGAGTCGATTTACCAACGACCAGTTGGTCTTCGACGTGCAGGGAACTCATATTCATAGCCGAGCCTCTCTCTTTCATACTGTTCTCCGTACCAACCGTTTTGTCTACGACATCCTGGATATCCTATTGGAGACCTTGATCGCCCAAAAGATCTCGAGCGATCTTCATACCTTTCGCCGTGTCCGCCATGTCTTGATTCTTCGTACATTGACATTGACATACCACGCGGCATATATTTGTCACGAAAATCTTGTCCAGAATTTCGGAAATAATATCTTTCATCGTAATCGGTCATACGGAATCTGGGTGAGACGGATCTTGCAGAATAGTCGTTAGGCCCACGAACATCTCGTCTTAAGCTAGTAGATCTACTTCGGTTTCGTTGATATCTCCTATAATCCGAGATAATACCTTCTTTATCATATCTGTACGGAGATCGGCTCCATCTAGATCTGTAAATCGTTGGGGAACGATGCTCAATACCTGGACTCCTCCCTCGAGTTACTCTTGAGAAATGATTCTGGCGACCGTTCTCTTTATATCTATTGTTATTTTGTCTTGAGTCCCTCTCCGCTCCTTTTTGTATTTGATGCCTCTCTTCATCAGAAATTTGTTGATTATAAAATTTCGGCTTAATCGTAGGATGTAAACCCTTTTCAATCTTGTCCTTTAACACTTTTAGCTTAGTTAATATCTCAACGTTCGTCTCCCCAATATTTCGTGTCTGCTGTTCTGTTGTTTTCTCTTCTTGATGGGTCTTTTCTTCTTGATGAGGTGTTTCTTGTCGTTCTACAACCACATGACTATCAGATCCTTCTTCTTTCTTTATCGATGTAATTGCTGTTGTAGTTGGTACAACTGAACTTGACATATTCACCTTGTTCTCTTCAATGGATTTTTGATCCGCCTGTTGTGATTCTTGCACATGTACTTGATTATGATTCCAGGTTGGAACAGTTGGAACAGTTTGTGGCACGAACGGTTGTGATTGTTGTGGTTGTGGTGGTAGTTGTGGTTGTGGTGGTTGTGGTGGTTGCGGTGGTTGCGGTGGTTGCGGTGGTTGCGGTGGTTGTGAAAGATGTGGTAGCTGTGATAGTTGTGATTGTGATGGATGTGGTGGTTGTGGTGGTTGTGGTGGTTGTGGTGGTTGTGGTGGTTGCGGTTGTGGAGGTTGCAATTGTGAAGGTTGTAATTGTGGAGGTTGCAATTGTGGAGGTTGCAATTGTGGAGGTTGCAATTGTGGAGGTTGCAATTGTGGAGGTTGCAGTTGTGGAGGTTGCAGTTGTGAAGGTTGTAATTGTGAAGGATGTAGTTGTGAAGGTTGCAGTTGTGATGGTTGCATTTGTGATGGTTGTACTTGTGATGGTTGCACTTGTGATGGTTGCACTTGTGGAGGTTGCAGTTGTAGTGGCTGCAGTAGTGGTGTTTGAGGTTGTGGTGACTGAGATGGTTGAGATAGTTGTAATGGTTGTGGTGGCTTTGGTGATGTTAAAGTCATGTGCGATACTAATGTTGAGGCTGCTTGTGATTTATTGTTACTAACATTAGCATTGGAATTGTTAACAATGTTGATATTAGAAGTGTTAATATTAGGATTATGAGCATTAGAATTGTTAACGTTAACGTTAGCAAAATTGACATTATTAGCGTTGTTAACGTTATTATTATTGTTCACATTAGCAATATTGACATTAGAATTATTGACATTTGCATTATTGGTACTCGAGTTTAATAACTGTTGTAACTGTTGTACGAGATATTGAGTTGGTTGTAGTCTCTGCAAATAATCCGTATTTAGTAATGACTGAGTTTGTTGATTCGACGATTGTAAACCATAAATGTTTGTGTTATTAATATGCTGCACCTGCGCCTGCGCCTGCGCCTGCTGTTGTTGATGATGTTGCTGCTGTTGTTGCTGTTGCTGTTGTTGTTGCTGTTGCTGCTGCTGCTGCTGCTGCTGTTGTTGTTGTTGATGTTGTTGTTGATGAGAAAGCTGTTGTAAAAAAGCAGATTCTATAAATTTCTGAAGTAAAGGCCTTAATGCCGGATCAAAAAGTAAGTTATTCATATTTGTAGGTTGACCCATAGTTGGAATATTCGTACCATTAACTTGTACATTTTGCATATTATTAGTAAGATGATGTTGTAAATTCCCCAAATTTCCTAAATTCGCTGATACTTGCTGTATATTATTAGGTACGTGTTGTTGCACATTCCCAACATTCCCAACATTTCCAGTTAAATTTTGTTGTAAATGTCCTTGAGAACCATTATAACTAAAGCGAACATCATTTGTATTTTGAGAATATTGTTGTGGTAAACTTAATTGTCCGTTATTAATACCTAAAAAAATAAATAAATAATAACCTCTATATTAGTAATGAAATTTTAAGATCAAAAAATAGGTTAACAGAAATACAATTAAAAGAATAATTTTCTAAAAAAAAAATAAATAATTACTTGTAGATCCCTGATTTCTCTGTATATTCACAGTACTATGTTGCCTTTGCATTTCTATACTATTTCTTGTAATTTGACGTCTAGAAGGAGGTTTATCACACCACTTACAACCTACACGACATTTGCTAGTACATTCGTATTTCTTATGACCGAAATTACCACAGTGATGACAATCCATAGTCATTTCTTTTTTTTTTTTTTTTACCCTTAAAGAAAATCTCTTATATATAACTGATAATAATTTAAGATCAATTAGATTAATTGCTTTTCTAAAAATTATTGAAAAAAGATTTTTTTTTTTTTTTTAACTTAAAGTTGTATGAAACAAGTTATTTTTTTTTTTTTCCTCGAGATTTTTTAAACTTTTTTTTTTCTGCGGGAAGATTTTAACCCCTGATGAACCTGGCTAAAGAATTAACCAACCTTCTATGGAAATCAAAAATCGCCTTGTGTAACCTAATATTTTCTGTCATGCAAACACAATTACATAATTGTTTTTTCCCTTGAAAGCAGGGATTACGCAGCAAAAAAATAAAAAATAAAAAAATATTATTTTAATGTTAAACTGTTATTATTTTATTATTAAAGAATAAATCTAAAAAAGAATTGATTGGTTCCCAAAAAAATAATAGATACCTAAAAAAACTTAAATTGTTGATTAATACCATAATAAATAAAACAATGCTGTAAAAAAAAAAATAATAATAAATGCATATATATATTAGAATCTAAACGGAAAAGTTTAACTGAACGGTTTTTTTTTTAAAAAAAACTTTTTTTTTTTCACAATTGGGAACAATTGGACAAAAGAAGGAAGAATATAAATATATATATATATATATATATATATATATTTTTTAAATAAAAAAGAATAAATGATTTTTTTAATTGAGAAAAAATTTTTTCATTTAATGTGTGTTCACAACATATTATTTTAACTAATGTAAGAAACTTTCCGGTTTTTCGAAATAATTATAATAATTATGATGATTACATTTTACATATTTTTCATTGAACTTTTGAATGAATCCTAATATCCTATTGAGTCAAAAAATGAAACCATGAACTAGTAAAAAAAAAGAAAAAAAAAATGCAGATCACGTGTTATAATATAATATAAGAATATCAGGAATTTTTTTTAATTTAATAAGATAAAACTCGTATGTAACTATTTAATTAATCCCGCGGCTTTAAGTACGTTTCAAAAAAGGTTAACAAAAAAAAATCATTTTTATAGTTTATCACCTTTTTTTTTAAAGTATAAGTGTATTATTAATATATATAATCGGGCTTTCAAAAACGGGTGATGTATAACGTCATCAAATTTTTTTAATTTATTTGATATGCAATATATTTGTCACCTATAAATTAAGTATGATACTCATAGGAAAAGAACGCGTTAAATAATGTGTAATACAATAAATAATACATAATACATAATACATAATACATAATTAAGTTGCATTCATAAAGAATCATGAGATTAAAATATTAAAGTTTGTTGTTATGTTTAAAAGTTACATATGTTATTACATGAATATACATCAAATAATTGTCACTATTATTAATTATACCCTAATTGAGTTATTGCATTTTACATATTATACATATTACATAACTGTATATAACACGTATTAAAACTTATCAGTATCCAAATAAAGGAACTTTTTTTTATTTTCTTTTGACTGATCAAATCTTTAAACTTTTTATAAGCATTGGTTTCACATCTACTAAATAAAGAGATCAATGAAAATTCTCTCTTATTGATAAATGATATATCATGACGAAACACAACATTATTATATAAAACAATGTTCAATTAAAGTTTAATGCAAGTAATTTATCGTAGACATAATAAAAAAAAATGAAATATTGTTAACAATTTTATTATAAAAGTTTATAAGGTATTAAGGTATATCTTACATTAGAACCTTTATCTGAGAAATATAAAAAGAGCCTTGATATTTTTTTTTTTTTTGCAAAATTATTAAAATTTCATCTTTATTGTTTGCCAAATAAATTACATAAATATCACAAATTCACAAATTCACAATAATAAAATAATATTTTTAAAAATATTACATCACTAACAACTCAGTGAACTCACTAATAAATCTAATAAATCCCACAAACTATCATACTATTATAATAAATGTTTTATAGAGATAATTTATTAGATTCTAATAGACGGTGTGATTGTAAATTTTGTGAATATTATAAAAAACAACAATTATTAGAACATGAAAATTTTCAAATCTCTTGTTTTTTTGAAAAAAGAATCGATCGAAAATTCGAACAAAATCAACAAATTCAACAAATTCAACAAAATTCTTCAACAAGAGAAGAAATATCCTTAACACAAATGTCAACTTTAGATTATTCTTTACAATATCAGTTAAGAAAACGTCAACAACAAGAAAAATTTAAACAACGTAGAAAAAAATTTGTTGACAATGAAAATAATTTCTCTAATAACTTACAACAATTTATTTCATTATATAAAACTTCCGATTAATTTTTGATAGGTGTATTTATGTGTTAGACTGTTAGGTCACTTAGGTGTTACAAACGTTACAACAATTTTTAATTTATCTTTTTTTTTTTTAATGCAAATCTCGTGTTCTAGTTACTTTTTTTATTAATTAATAAATCAAACTTGCTGTTACAGTATATGATTTTCATTTTCGTCATTATCACGTGTTTACCATTTATACAATTCATTTACGTGATTTCATTAGTGTCACCTTTGTGTCTCTTTCAATGTTTTGAAATTACACTTGTCTTTCACTTTTCTTTCATTTTTCATATAAAATGGCTTCACCTTACCTTTGGACTCCTTCTCTTGAACCAAGAACTGTTATAAATTCCTCTAGAGAGGTCATGATAAATGAGGCTGTTGCTTTAGATAAAGAAGAAGAAGAATATGAAGCTCAGGTACTTTTGGTGAACTTTCTAATTTAGAACGCGCCAAATATCAGAAGTTTATTCCTTATTTTTTTTTTTTTTTTATTATTAAAAAGTTACATGCGATAAAGTTAAAAAATAGAAGAGCTCCTATCATTGGAGTATATAAAATGAGGCCAAATGAATATTTGGTATGTTATATGAGAATATTATATATAAAAAAAAATGCATCAACAAGAATTTAAAAAATTCACTTTTATTTTAAAGGATGACGATTTACCATTAATTCCGGAAGATGATGATGATTCTGAATATGATGAAGTAGATGACGATGATGATGAAGATGATGATGAAGAAGAAGAGGATCTTGATGAAGATCTTGAAGAATTAGATGAGGAAGGTGATGATGAAGCTGAGGAAGGTGAAGAATCTGATTATCATTATCCGAATGATGTTTCTACTCCAATTTTAACTTCATCATCAGCTCCAGAAGAACCAGAATTTTTAGCTTCAACAGAAATATTACCTCCTACTTCTCCAAATGGTGATTCTTCTATGAATATAAGTATGAATCTTTCTGAACGTGAAGAATTTATTGCAACAGATAATGAAATTTATATAAATGGATCAAATACTCATGAAGAACCTAGTTTTAATATGGAAGAATAAATTCATGAACATGTAAGTAACATTTGTATAGTTGAAAAAATATATTTATTTATTTGTTTTTTTTTTCCTCAATATTTATTACATTCATTTAATAAAGAAGCATAATTGTAACAAAAAAAATATTTTTCCAGAATTAAATTATGTCCCAATATTTATTTTCCATATTGAATAAAAAAAAAATAAAATATACATCCCGAAAAATTAGAAAAGTTATATATATTTTTTAAATTATTGTTTCATCCTTAGAGATAATATACCTACCTCCCTTAGCGATATAAAGTATACCTTCCTTAGTATATACCTACCTTAGCGATATATAGTATACCTCCTTCCTTAGCGATATATATTATTCATTACTCTTTAGATAATTCTCTTTTCACCAAATTACTTTCTCTACCATCTCTTCTTTGTTCATAATAATTCTCGATATGTTTTTCAAACATAGCAGCATATCTTGCAGCCACAAAGAAAAAGTCACTTAATCTATTATTAAAGATTCGAAATTAAATAAATATGTATTGCTCCTGTAAAACAATTACGAATTAAAATCATATTACATGCCTGTTTAAATATTTTCCAACACTTTGTTCTGTAACTTCAGCTTCCACCAAGGGTACAGTTACGCGCTCAGCTCTACGACATACCTAAAAAAAACCTTTAATATTAAAACTTTATAATTTATAACGATAAGGAATTTGTGAAATAATTTACCGAGCGACACTGATGTAAAAATACGGCACTTTCTCCTCCAGAAGGAAGAATGAAATTTTTTAAAGGAGGTAGTTGCTAATTAAAAAGACACGTAAAAAGTGATTACGAGATAATTTTCTAATTACGCGTATTAAAACTTATATAGTTACATTATCCAAATTATCAATCCAAGATTCCAATATATTTACATTTTCTTCATCGAATGACGTAAACGCTAAATTAAAATATGTGGTTAGCACTTTTACATTAAAAATCATAGAAAATTACGCATATCATACCATATCATACACTTATGAAGCAAAAAAAAAAAAATCCAAACTCCATTTCCCTCACTTATACTCACACAATTTTGACGTATTTGAAGAATTTCTTGGAGTGGCAATATTTGATCCAACTTCGATCAATTTACATTGAATCTTTTTTTAAAAAAAAAGTTGTAATTTTAGATAAAAAAATTATTTATAAATTAAAATAATAAAATCTTACATCTTACTTCAACTAATTTATCTTCTAATCCATTTTCAGCTTTCTTACAATAATGATTAGCTATTCTATAAAGAGAATAAATAATAAAATGTTAAAAAAGAATGAATGTATATGGAACAATTCTTTACTTGTATATTTACCCAATACTTGAACTCAACTCGTCAACAGTTCCCAACGCGTTAAAAATATCATCGTCTTTACTTCTTCGCTCTCCATTAAAAAGACTTGATTTTCCTATCCAAAAAAAAAAAAAATTAATCTATAATTTAATGTTAGCTCATGATCCAGACAAGAACCAATAAAATCAGTGTAATATAAAAATGATTCATTATAATGCCATTGCTTTATCTTAACGTGTAACAACATAACACTGTCAACACCGTAACACTGGCAACACCATTAGTTTTAATTGTTGATATATTCTTTCTTTTCTCTAAAAGTTTGATTAAACTTGGAAACTGAAATATTGAACACTTAAAGTATTAAGTAAAATCCTTATCAAACTTCAATCCCAGTGATGGGTTTTTGAATTGAACAAAGCTTTGAATATTCACGCGCCCAAAATTATCAATTTCCCAATAACGGACCGGAGTCCAAACTGATCAAATTTCATTGAATTTCTTATCTGAATCACAAATTTAACAAAATTTAAACCATAAAAAAACCTTTATCCCCAGTTCTAGTATAAACATTCGATTTTTTTGGTTTGGGACTATAAAAATAATATTGGTCAAAATATTATGTCTTAAAATTAAACTTTTTTAAAATCTTTTAAAAAAAAAACTTTTTTGATCTATAATTATTTTTGAATAACCAACAAACCTTCGTTGGTTTATTGTAGAAGCAAATTTATTGCCGTTCAAATAAGAAATTATCGGTTTAGGAAAGACCAACGAGGTATGATTGATTGTCAAAATAATTCTAGGAACACATAAAAAGAATTTATGAGACATACTTGTTATCGTCCGTCATTAAAAAAAAAAAAAATTTTTGTAGAAATTGTGAAATTTAAAAAAATTGAATTTTGAATATATGTCAGAATGATAAAATTTTGTACATCTTTAAAATTTATTTCACATGTTGCCTTCTAATTCTGGAAGATTATCAAATTTTTTTTTCTTTACTATATAAAAGACGGATTAGAAAAATGCCAAGCAAAAAAAAAAAAAATTTATAATTTTTTTAGTTATTTCAAAACCTTTAATAAAATATGTTTCTTAAACGAACAATAACGAGTAATGTGAATATTATGCAGCTTTTTAAGCCAAAATATGCTTGCATACATGCTTTGACTCGAAAGTATTATCGGTAAATTAAAACTTTATATCTGTTTTTTTTTTAAACATACATTATAATATTTATATTATATTATTTGTACATGTTTAATTAATATATTAAAATTTGAAATAAAGTACAGAACAATCATCACCAGAATATTCTACAATTAATGAATCCGAAGTTTCAAAATTTAGTCAAATAGCTAATGAATGGTGGTCTCCAAATGGACCCGTAAAATTACTTCATACAATGAACCCGTTAAGAATATCATACATTCGTGAACAATTAAAAAACAAAAAGATCGGAGATGAGGTATCATCATCTTCGTATCACCATCATCATCCATTTCGTGGATTAAGAATGTTAGATATAGGATGTGGCGGTGGTGTTCTAACTGAGGTTTGACTTATTTAATTTAACATTTTCTATAAATCGATCTCATTAAATCAGTTTGCTTAATTATTTTTTATTAGACATTAGTGAGATTAGGTGGTTCGGTTATTGGAGTAGACGCGTCAGATGAAAATATTAATATTGCTAAATTACATGCGAAAAAAGATCCAATTTTACATGAAAATTTAAAATATCAATGTATAACTGCTGGTATTTATTTTAATATATATATATATTTGTTACTTCAAAAAATAATTTTAACGAAATTTTATTTTTATAGAAAAGTTGTTAAAACAAGGAGAAACATTTGATGTTGTTTGTGCCATGGAAATTATTGAACATGTGAATAATCCAGTAGAATTTCTTAAAGCTTGTGCAGGGTTAGTGAAGGTAATTGGATGATGTGTCGATTTTTTTAATTTGTGAAATATTATTATTTTTTTTTTATTATTACTATTTATGATCGATCTTTTCTAAAACACAAAATTTCTTTAATAAAATAGCCTGGTGGTGGATATTTATTCCTTTCAACAATTTCTCGAACACCATTATCATATATATTGACTATATTATTAGCAGAAAATACTTTTAAAATAGTACCACAAGGAACACATGATTTCCAAAAATATTTAAAACCTGATGAATTACAAATCATCATTGAAAATGATGATAAATGGGGTAAAGTAATAGATATAACAGGAATAGGACTTAATCCCATAACCAGTAAATGGTGTAAATTACCAGATTGGATACCAGGTAAATTTGATGTAAATTATTTTTTAACTGCGCAGAGAATCTGATCAAGGTAAGTGTGTATGGGAAAATACGGGTAAATCGCCCGAAAGAAGGATGTTGTACGAGATCATTTGCGTTTTAACTATAATTTTTTAATTTTAACTAAATTTGGTCAAAATATTAAATTATCATAAATATTTATAATTATTATTATCATCATTATCATTATTATTTTTATTTTTATTTTTTTTGTTATCAAGATAACAAATATTATAACTTTGATTGATGCATTATGCTTTAAGTGTTTTTAAAAAGAAACAATGATTATATTCCGCATTTGGATTAGAACAATGAATTATTAATCATTATTAGTAATTTATTGTAATTATTGGAACCTTTATAAACCACGTGCACACGTGCACATCGGTATATCCAGGAGACCTTTTTTTAACTTTTTTTTTTTATTCATTTTTTTTACAAAGTTTTCCTTATTTAAAATAAAAAAAAAGAAAATCTAAAAAAAAAACGTATGGATATATGGAAAGGTTGAGTTTGGAGTTTTTTTTACGCGTATATATTTGTATATATATGTGTATATATTTATATTTGAATGTTATTTATGCGGGGATAATATATATTTAGAAAGGAAAGAGGAAAAAAAATAATAAAAAAAAAAAAAATCATGTAAGAAAAATTGGAAGGTAAATTATTAAAAGTGATAACAATTATGATGATGATGATTAAAAAGAATCCCTAAATTTCTTTTTTTAAAAAAAAATGGGTAATGGGCCTTTTTTTATAAGTAAAATCTAATCATTCCCTCTCTCTCTCTTTCTCTCTCTCTCTCTTTTTTTTTTTAAAAAAAAAAAAAAAAAAAAAAAAAAAAAAATTTTTTTTTTCTCCAGACATAAAGTACTAACTACTAAAACTGCTTGAACAAACAAAAAAAAAGAGGGAAATTCCTTTCCGCAAAAAAAAAAAAGTTCAT
>QZLH01000148.1:2882-36962 GCA_003833135.1 Oehlia diaphana | reverse complement strand
TAAATTCTTTCTAAGAAAACGCGTAAATATGTAAAAAAAAAAAAAAAAAAAAAAAAAAAAAAAAAAAAATTTTTTTTTTTTTCCAAAAAAAAAAAAAAAAAAAAAAAAAAAAAAAAAAAAAAAAAAGGAAAAAAAAAAAATTTTTTTTTTTCTCCAGACATAAAGTACTAACTACTAAAACTGCTTGAACAAACAAAAAAAAAGAGGGAAATTCCTTTCCGCAAAAAAAAAAAAGTTCATATAATTTTTGTTATAATTTTTTGGATATAATAATAATAAAATATAATATATACTTCCTTCGATCAAAAAAACCAAAAATAATTACTATAAAAAATAATTATTCTTTTCTCAATATCAATCAATATATAAATAATAAATAACTTAAAATAATAATAATAAATATATAAATAAATAATCTCTTCTCAGTTTGTCCTATATATAATAATGTGTTAATGTGAGTTATATATATATAAATTTTTAAATACAAAATGGTAAGAAAGATAAAAAATCATAAATAGAAAAAAATTTCTTATCATCAAGTAATGATAAATAAATACAATATACAATATAAAAATTTTTTATTTGTGCAGGAAAGAATATGATGTGAGGGAAATGATTAGAGGTTAAAAAGTTAAAAAAGTTTGTATATAACATAATAAAATAAATAAAAAAAATCAATCAAAATAAAAAATCATCAAAAAACTACATCAATTCCCCCACAAATAAATCTCATACCGCAAGCTTATTTCTAGCAAAACAGAAGCCTTAGATGTAAATTAGAAAAAAATAGTTTTTTAAAAGAGGGAAATGTTTTTTTTTTCGTCTAGAGATCAAAATAAAAAGGATTAAAAATACTTTATTATTATTTTTTTTTCTTTTTTCTTTTTTTTTTCTGTTTTGCTACCTTGTAATAAAATACAAAATAATATTTTTTTTTTTTTCTTGTAGTTGAGAAAGGAATAATTATTAATTTATTAATATTTTGGTCTTTTTTCATCGAAATTCAAATGATGGAAAAGAATTATTGTCCGGACAATGACGTAATTTTAATTCTTGGAATCTGTATAAGAAGCAAAAAAAATATTGTTAGGATCTACGAATGATCAGCCAAAACATTACCCTGAACCCTTCAAATCAAGTAATTCCAACATCAATCTATTCATCCCATTCCTTCAATCAAAAAAAAAAAAAAAACATACCGCTCCGAAGTATTATGGAAATAAAATCCTGTAATCATCCCTGTACTTAGTTGGTAACAGATATAATAGAATCCAGCAAAACTAGCACCATTAATAGTTCTAACACGATGATCAGGTACAAGAAAATGTTCTTTCCATCTCATAAAGATGAAATCTTTATTATGAAAGTCATAAACAAATCCGTCATTTTTCATATGACTTTTAAGGGGGCGAAAAGCCGGGAAACGAGTCTGTATAATTTTTTCAATGAATCAAAAAGTCCGTATTTACAAGAATAACGAAAATCAATAAAGCTATATATCACAATAATATTTTTTTTTAATAATTTTAAAAAATCATCATACCCAATGTTGTATATCTACTTTGTCATCGGCGTCCCATTTCTTGGTAAGAAATGAATATTTTCTGCCAATAATTTCCGCCTCAAAGAATGTAGTCAACTCAGGATAGTCCTCGGTAAGCCCTTGAATATGAAGATATCCGCACAAGAATGATTCTGAAAGATCAACATGCTAAAAAAAATTTTTTTAATTAGTTATGGAAAATTTTCGTCGATAAAAATCTTATCTAAATTGAAATCTCGTAATGATCGCTTTTATTTCGTCAATCCGACAAGAATTTTGTATTGAAATTATAATAATCATCATAAATTTTTTTTTTTCTTGACCCATGTTTAATTTTCATTCCTCCAAAAATTAAGATTTATTTTTTTTTCTCGCAATTTCTGATCTAATTTCATGTGTTAATACATCGATGATCTTTCGTAGAATAAATTTTTTTTACCTGAATATGAACGGAGACGTTATAGCTGCTTCTACCACTTCGTTGTTCACCTCTGAACTTTGAACCGGAGTAAAGTGAACAAGTTGTGGTTGGTAATAATCTAACTGATGAAATTTCCGTTGTAAGAGAAAGACGTCGCTTTCTCTTTTGCAACAGTTGTTGTTGCCTTAATTGTTCTTGTTGTTTTTTACGTTGTTCAGCATAGTGTTTGTGTGAAGGATCTCGACAAACTCCATCGACACACATACATTTGTCCGGCAAACTATTATTGTTGATGGTGCTCGTTGTTGCAGGGATAACGGGGTTTGAGAATACAGGCATTGATAGTTATTGAGAATATTGAGAATTGTAAGGGTTATTGTAAGAGTCAATTAAATCCTATAAATAAGTAAAGCTAAAAGAAAAAAAAAAGGGATATAAGATATAAATGAAGCTTGTTCAATAGATATGAGTGGCGGCTCAAGTGGCGAAGTTTTTTTTTTTTTATGGCGAAAAAATTTTTTTCTGGGTACAAAATAGCTTTAGTTATTTTAATGTCTATATGTTACTTTATAAAGTATAGCCGGAGTGCGGGGTAACGGTCAGCGAAAAAAAATATGGCTAAGGAAAAAAAAAAAAATAAAACCAAAGACTTACGAGTTATTGTACAAACAAAGAAATTATCCAAATATGTTATAGAATAATTTATATAATGGTCGTTAAGTTTATTTATTATGTTTTGTTTATAAAGATCTTTTCAGAAAAAAAAAAAAAAAACGATGAAAAATAAAAAAAAATATAACTCTATATGGGAAACAAAGCAAATCTTTAATTAAAAAAAATTTTTTTTTTCTATAATGAAATAAAATTACAATTATCGAAAGAATATGAAATATGTGGGAGGAAGAAAAGGGGCTATGATTAAAAAGGGAAGAAAAGAATTTAAGGCAGAATTGGAAAAAAAAAAATTTTTTTTAGATTCGGGGCGAGTGTTTTCGTACTAACATAGAAAACAATGATTTGCATTTATTTAAATTTAAGGAAATGATCATGTGATATTCTTTTTTTTTTCTCAAAACGGTTGAGGCGGGTGGCTCGGAGTTTGGGGTAAATCTCTTGGTGGTAAGACAAAATCTGCTTTCCATTGTACCTGACCAGACATTGTTTCAATAGCACTTCTTTCGCAATCTAATCTTAAATGTTACAATTTGCAGAGGAAGATTGAACTTTAAGTTCAGTACAACGTCGCAATAATTAGCCGAACATGATAATTCCTGTATCTTTTGATTGTCAGTATCACACTTTAAATTTATAACTTATTGCTGCGCGACCGATCAACCTTTTTCCATGGATTCGGAAAACTTGTGTAACTGAATCAAAGGGAGCTTAGGGAGGTTAGAAGCATAGTATGGAGTTCTTTATTATCCAACTTCTAAAATTGGTAATTCATATGAAATTTATCATATGCAAAATTTTATCAGAACGAAAAATTTACGCCGATTAAAAAAGCCCGTGCCCCGCGCCAATTTTCGTTTTTGATTGCTATCACGTTTATATAAATTATTCGTTTTATATAATAAAAATCAGGTTATCACTCGGCTAAAATCATTAAATTTTTTTTGGTAAATAAGAATTCTATAAATATCTACTAATTAATTTTAAAAAATTTAATAATATTACTGTGCACTTTTTCGATTGGTCAAAAATATTACATATGATTATCACGTTACACTTAAAAAAATTTTCAAGAGAAAAAAAAAATCTTTTGATTCCTGCCAGGTTCGAACTGGCGACCTTCAGCGTGTTAGGCTGACGTGATAACCAACTACACCAAGGAATCAACTTCGTTAAAAGCGGTCCTATAAATCGTTATTTATATATATCAGCATTTTAGATTTTCGAATTTTTTTTATATATATTATTTATAGTAGTTAAAATATTTAAAAATAAATTTCGCTTTTGAACTAAAATATTTTACTTTTATTTTTTTTCGTAAAGAACATCAATCAGATAAAAACATAAATACAATAAACAATTAATACATAATAATAATTACATCATTTTTCACATGAAAAAAAAAGTACTACTACACGAGGAAAAAAAAAAAGAAAATTCAAAATAACATACCCTCCGAGTCTCACCCTATTCCAAAATAATTTTTTTTCTAACAATTATTTTTTTTTTAATCTCCAAGAAAGAGAAAGACTCGGAGGATTCGTTAAAATAAGTAAGCTATAAAAATGAGTTAGTAAAAGATGATCAACTGCTGATATAGATTTCATTGAAAATCTTTTTCAGGTGGGATAGTTTCTTTAGGATGTTTTGCCTAATAAAATATAGATGAAGATTAAAATTTTTTTTTTTTTTTTTTTTTTTTGGTAAAATTGGTCCTTTCTTTATAGTGTGATTTACCTCCATATGTTGGACAATGATTTTATAATTAGCTACAGGAGTCTGATCAATAAAAAAAAAATATTTTATAAATTATATATTTTATAGGCTTAAATAAAATACTTCATGTTTTGTTGCTAAAATGTACTTCTTACTTTACAAACGGGACATTTTAGTTGCAAACCCGCAGCACGAGCACCCAATTGAGATTTACCTCCTTGTCTATTTTCGGCTTGTTTCTGAGCCTTTTCTCTAAAAAAAATATTTAATAATAAGTTATTAATAAATATGAGAAATATTAATTAATGAACTCTTAATAAGGTAAATTATGGTAAATAACCTAAACCCACCTTGCTTGTTCCTATAAACAAAGTTTAGTTTTGGGAAAGGTGTACATAATTATTTATAACCTTAATAAAGTATTGTAAAAATAAATATGACTGCATACCTTTTGTTTTCCCCTGGCCATTTACTAAAAGCGCCCGAATGGAAACAAACTCAAGGATGCAAATTATAAAAGAAGAAAAAGTTGTGTAATAAAGAAGATAACTTTTATGTTATATACCACAGACCCTATGATCTGTTCCTGATTTGATAATTGATATCAAATAATCAAATAATTCGGTGATGAATTTCCTAAAATGGATTACACACATCTAATTGTTGAACTTCCATTATTGATTTCAAAAGTATTATTAATTTTTTAAATCCGGTTCATTAAATAAAAGATTTTCACAGTTAATTAGTTAATTATGTGGGTCAGTATAAAGTTTATAAGGTTATAAAATTATAATTATTATGTCAGGATAAAAATCTTGAATTATAACAATTTTACTGTTTGTTTTTTTTTGATTTTTGGATGATCCCACTTTGATCCTTTTGTAACCAACAAATGCAAAAGTTTTGTGCAAAAAGTGATGACGCGCGATGTTGTATAATAATCCAAATCAATTCAACCAATAAAATATTAGTCTTACCTCACACAATGTGAGGCAAAAGGTCATAATGAATGAAGATGGATGGAAAGACTGAATTGTAATTTGATTTTTCGGAAATTTTTTTTTTTTTTTTTTTTGCTTAATTTTTCAACTCTAAAAAAACTGTAATTTATTATTATTTTTTTTTCTAACAAAATACATTTCTGAATAATTTGACTTTTTCCTTTAAATAAACTTTAAAGTAATATAGAAAAATTAAAATTAGGAATGGAATCTGTTTGGAAGCGCAGGTATAAAGAGATTTTAGGAGTAGATTTTTTTTTTATTTCTGATCAAAAAAAGATTTCCTTTATATATTAATAAAGAAACAGATTACTAAATATGTATTTAATCTTTCCTAATAATTTATTAATTAGCAACCGTTTAACTGTTAACACTGACCATAATTCTGCAACCACCACAACCACAACTCCTACAGCAATAACCCCAACTTCAACATCCTCAACAAAACTCATCCAACTTCAACGCACAAATTCACCTAATGGAGTTACTGCCAGTATGGCTGCTTCCACTGTTCTTCTAGCACCAACAACGCCCCTGGGAATGGGTTCTGGTTTGAGTAATAGTAGCAGCGGGAGCAGTTATCTTGCTAAACGTATGAGTATTTCGGGTGTAGGAGAAGATAAAGATAATAAAGAAAAAGAAAATGGAAATAATAGTAATGGCCTGGTATTGACGCGTCAACAGTTCACACCGAGTCCTACTAGTGAGATTCATCCATTGCATTTTACTTGGGTATTCTGGTTTATGCATCGTAATCCTGGGAGCAAAATACTAAATTACGAGAGTTCTATGAAAAAGATTGCAGCATTTTCTTCGGTGAGTCTATCGAAATCTAGTATGGATTTTTTATTTTTTTTTTTTTTTTATATTTCAATTACTTTGTTCTTTTTTGCTTAATTAATCGTTTATTGAGTATTTTGAATTTTTTTTTTTAGATAGAGGATTTCTGGGCGGTTTATAGTCATCTTCGAAGACCTCATGAGTTACCTAATATTAGCGATTATCATCTCTTTAAACAAGGAGTTAGACCTGTTTGGGAGGTTTGTGTTTATTTTATTTTATTTTTTTTGTATTAATAATTATCTAGTGATAAAAAATTTTCATATTAAAATCAAAAAAAAATAAAATAAAATAAAAAAGATATTATATGATTTAAAATTAATTATTATCTTTTTTTATAAAAACAGATATAAAATTGTTTTTATTTATTTTATTTTTATTTATTATTTATTTTTCCTTAATAGGATGATACAAATATTAATGGAGGTAAATGGATTGTAAGGTTAAAGAAAGGTTTAGCAAGTCGATATTGGGAGAGCTTGGTAAGCTAATATAATTTTTGATTTCTCGATAATATTATTAAATTATTGTATTAATTTACTATGAAATCCTTGAAATAGGTAATGGCGGTAATTGGAGACCAATTTGATGTTGGTACGGAAATTTGCGGTGCGGTGCTGTCCATCCGCAGTTCGGAGGACATCTTGTCCCTGTGGAATCAGTCAGCGCACGAAGGAAGAATTAATTTAAAAATAAGGTTTTGTTTCGGATAGTTAAGTTTTTTTTTTTTTTGATTTATTTTTGATTAACTTACTTTTTTTTTATTTCCTTAGGGATACCATGAAGAGGGTTTTGAATTTACCCTCCGAAACTATTATGGAATATAAAACACACAACGATGCTTTGAAAGATAATTCTAGTTTTAGGAATACAGACGTTTTTCGATAAAAAAGTAATTTTCTAAAAAAAAAAAATAATTAATTATTATTAATAATGTTCGCTTCTTCTATTTGAGAGTAATAACAGATTATCGTTTCTCGGCTTTTTCGTCCTAAAAATTAAAATGTATTTTGTTTAAGAAGGAAAAAAAAATAATAATAATAACCGGAATATACATATATATATTACAGAAAGTACAGAAAAGTGACAAATTTGTCTGCTTAATCAATGAGTAAAAATTTTATCTTATTACCTTATAATAAAATTTCACGGCGCATACAATTCATAATTCATCACATAATGATTAAGTTAAGTTTACGATTATCAATGTATGCATGCTGATCGGTCCGATTTGATGTATGATCTGTGTAGCATCAGAAAAGCATAAAAGGAACGCTTCACGAAAAATATGTATTTCCATAATTTTTATTGAAAGTATTAAATAATATTAGTCTATTATAGACTATATATAGACTACTAATAAATACTATAAATACTAAAATAGTAAATACAAATAAGTAATTTGGACGTTAAATAATGCAAGCAATACTCTGTTTCTTAAAATGTGTGTACAATAAATCCCCATGGAGGATAACCTTGAAGAGTTTTGGTTTGTCAGGTAGAAAAAGGTAAAAGGGAACGTAGATATTCAAAGGTTCTATATATCCCGAATTTTGAAAAATTCACAAAAAGGTTTAAATCATCATAAACATTTATGAATTAAGTCAGTATTATTAAAAAATATAATAAAATATATATTTTTTTTTATTTGAAATAAGCTTTTTAAAGGGTTGTATTTTACAATAAATAACCTTACCCAAGTTTAGTCTTCTTAGAAGCACTACTTGTACTAGCATCATCGCTATTATCGTTTTCTGCAATATGTGGCGACGTGCGTTTAGTACTTGAAGTTGATATGTCTGAATCATTTAATGGGGAAATGCCCCAATTACCCTGAATGTCTTCTGTATTTTCATCAGATTTATCAGAGTTATTATCATTCGAGTTTGGCCATGAATTATCGTCATCTTTAGGTGTTTCGTATTTATTTCCGAATTCAAATTCTATCCCTTCAATTGTAGTACTACTTGGCTCATCATTTACATCTAAAATACAAATGGATATAGCATGAAAACATGTAAAGGTTAAATAAAAATGAAAAAAATCCAAGACTCACCGGTAACTATTTTATCCTCATCCTCTTGATCTTGTTCCTCTTCAATCTCTGAATCATCATTCACTATTGCACTTATCCAATTATTCCAAGATAGGATCTTGATGTTTCCTATCTCTTTTGTTATATTCTTTTCCAGGGCTATCTGATATTTTTTCCCATTCTCCATATAGTCTGAAAATAACTTGGTATCACGTAATAAACCTTCAGAAACTTTTCTGACTTTCTTATCATCTTTAACTATTAGCCAACAATGAGTGTCATCAATCCATTGAATGAATATGTTGCCAAACTCACCAAATATTGTATGAAGAATCGCCTGTGAACAAGACGTAGGAATATTTGATAACAAAAATCCGTTTGATTTAGAAGGCGGGACTATATATGTGAAAATAATTAAAACGAATTAAAATAAAATACTAAAATGTGCTTTTTTTTATAATTCTCTTGAACACTTACTTCCATCATTGCCATCTAGACATATATATTTAAAATCAGATCTCAACAAATGTAATTTATTATAAAAACGCGTTAATTTCTCGGTCTTAAATAACTTTGTAACCAAATTCGTGTTTTCTTCATCAATGTATTCATGTCCCTGCTTCATTGAATCGTCAGTATATTCCGATAATTCATTGAAAACGTTAGAGTATATATCTACATCTTGCTCTTTTTTCAAAAGTTATTACATTAATTAGAGAATATTTCAAATTTGTAGGATGTTTAAGTTTACCTTTTTCATTTAACAAGAATACTGCTAATCTTATAAAATTATATCCGGTAATGTATGCATCATATCCAGCCTCATGATTATGCGATATATCGTTTAGTGTATAACGAGTGAATTGTGGATCTAGGACTGTAAATTATTGTACAAATATTAGTGAAATGAACAAAAAGATATTATCTAATAATAAACTAAAAATAAAAAGGCCAATTTTTTTCAACCAATTTTCGGAGAATCTTCTTCAAAAGGTGGTGTTTGTACAATATCTAAAATAGCTTGAACTCCATTTTTAGGTATCAACTCCTGATATTAAGTTAAATATTATATGGCATTTTATTATATACATATTATTCTTCTATTATATATACTAGTTACGAATTGAAATTACCTGTAATCTTCTATGGGTGGCTGCTATATGTTTGGTATCAATAACGCTAGAATTTAGAGAAAGAAAATTAGCAATAATTTTCTAACTTCAAAATCCTGTTTGATATCTATCAACTCACACTTCAAACAACTCGTTTACAAGCTTTTTCCATATCTTTAATTTTTCAGGTAATTCCTCCCAGAATTGATGTATCAACTGGCACATATCTAAAAAGCAATTATGACCAATGATGGGTTTTTTAGATGTTACTAACAGTTCAATAATGATACGAAAATTTAAGCTAGCAGACAAAGCCTAAATAAAAAAATGATAATAAAAATTAATGAACGATAAATTATTAGATTCACAAAATCTAAATTCTAATATTAACATACATCAGCCGCATCATCCTTTGATTTTTTTTCCTTTTGTTGTTCTGTCATTCGTGAGAAAAAAATGCTTCTTGGTCTGCTCTCTGCCGACGCGAGACCACTGAATCTATATTTTAATAATAAAAAATGAATACTCTGAAAAAGATTAAATATGTATATTATTTAAGAATATGACGAAACCTTTGCCTGTATTCCTGAAAGACCAAACGTTTCTGTTTCATACTCGGAGTTTCCACTGTTAAATGTTCTTCATTCGTATCGCAAAGCCATTTATCAATAGTTGACCTTTCGTTTTGATTTCCCAATTTAAAGTAAGAAAATTCACATCCAAAGATTCTAATTGGAAAGAATGTCAAAATATTGACTTACATAGTTTTTCCTACGAATGCTTTTGTTTCATTATCCAGCGGGTTGTCTACAAATGAGATAAATATCAATTAAATGATCGAAGGTACTTGATAGGTTAATTCGATTAATTACCAATCTGCCTTTGTGCAATGTCAGCTCTTCTTTGTATAAGCTTAATTTCATCCGTTTTATTAAGAAATGGTATACCTTTATAGTTTACATTATAAGATTATACCAATTGTAATAATATTACATTTTGTTAAATCAAATTACAACGTGTAAATGGATAATTGATGGTTTTTATACTTCGTACCTTGTGCGATTAATTTATTGAAGTCAAATCCGCAATTTGATAAAAAATGTAAACTGGATCCACTGCACATAAAACATATATCATGATAATCCTTCCTATCGGAATTCGCTGGAAATATATAAAAGTTGAATGGTCTTGCTATAAAAGTATTCTCCGCTTCCGAGTATGTAAAAGTACATATCCCGAATTGAATTATAAGAAACTAAAAATATGACAAATCTTACTGTTATAATTTCTTATATACCATTCAATATTATAAAGGCGAAAAAAAAAATTGAGAAATCACATACTTTTGTAGCAGCAATTCGAACTTTTGTATATCTTGATTGTGGATCATCGAAAGTTTTTATTCTCTCAATGCTTTCGTTCAAGCCTATTGTAACAGAAGAAAGTCGCGTTTTAACAAAAATAAATTATTATCGACAACTAATAATTTATTGCGCACCAGTCAACTCAGTGTCAATAGCTATAAAATCGGCTCCTTCAATAGCCTCTTGGACGATGGGGGAAAGTTCGTGGAAATTATTTTTAATAACTTCCATATTATATAAATTTGTTTTAAAACGAAATATTGAATTTCTTGCTCATAGATCTTTAGGGAATAATTATTTTTGGTATTTCAGAACTTTTTATAATGTTTATTAAGTCATTCGTCATAAAGGTTGTAAAAGTTTTAGAGACGATACTTCCCGGTAATTACGGTAATTATATTGACGATTATGACGATTATGCAGTCAGAATAATGCATTTATGATTTGTGTCACGAAACCTTTGAATTAAGTCCGGACTCCGGTCATTTACTTTTGTTATTGATCAATCCATTGTCATTATTGTCATTGTCTCCATTGATGATTTGATGATTACACGGAGTCTTCGTATGTGTTATTACTGTATAACTTATAAAGACCGGATGCCTCTATACAAAGACTTTCAGAACAATCTTTAGCCGTTCTTTTTTGCCTTAAAGTCCGTAACATCGGTTATCCTATTCTCTAAATTTTATTTAAGCTAATAGAAAAGGAGATACACATTTAAAAGAAGTTTCTTCAGATAAAATATTATAAACGCGTAAAACAAATAAACTTCTTAATTCCGACTTTGATTATTTTAGGCTTTGTGACCTATTTCTACTATTACCGATTTCCAAATAAGGAGAGAATTTTAATTAAAAAAGCGAATTCTTTTTTTTTTTTAGTAAATAATGGTTTAAACGCGTGTTGTAAGTTGGAGATTTGTGTAATGTATTTCCGTGGAACTTCATTGTTAATCACTTAACCGTATAAACCGTCATTGTCATTTAAATATTTCACCATTTCATATTTAAAACGTTAGTGGGTTTTTCTTGAAAAATAAAAAAGATGGTACATACTATACGAATTTCGGTTTATGATGAATTTGACGGAACTGTTAATAAAATTGTTCAAGAACGCAAAGGACAAAACATCTTTGTCCTTTTATTCGGTAAGAATATATATATACATATGTATGTATATATATTTTAACTTAAAACTGTATCATGTCACTTGTTTTTGCTGTAAAAATATGCCTTTATTGGCATAACTAATATTTTACTTTTTATAAAAAAAGGTACTGAAAATCCAGATACCGGAAAATCGTGGTGTCCAGATTGTGTAAAAGGTAAATTTAGAAATGCTTTTTTTTTCGGCCCATAATTAATTTTGAATAATTTTCTTAGCTGATCCTTTAATCCGTAAACATCTTGAAGAAGATGCGCCTGTTAATTCCGTATTAATTGAAGTTCCTGTTGGAACAAGAGAAGAGTAAGTAATTTATGAGGTATAAAATTAAGTTTCCGATTTAATATTATTTTTAACCGAAATTCAAAAAAAAAATAAATAAATCTAGATATAAGGGCAGACCTGATAATCCTTATAGGCTTCATCCAAGAATTCAATTAAAATCCATTCCAACATTAATCAAATGGACCGAAAATGTTGAAACCGACAAAAGATTGGTAGAAGAAGAATGTGCACGCGATAATTTATTGAGCGCATTTTTTTCGGCTTAACAGCCGTTTATATGATATACTTGTAATGCTTTGCCAACTTTCTGATAGTCTTTATTTCACTAGTATATAAAATCAATATCATTTTAACCAGGAAATAATAAAATTACAATTTTGCTTTTGCTTTATCAGGTTTAAAGAATGTTTCACTTATATTTTTTCTTTGGATTTTACCCGTAGCAGTTTTAGGCATAACATCAGTAAAATAGATTTTCTTTGGTATTTTAAATTTAACTAGATTTTTTTCACAATAATCTTGTAATTCTTTTTCAGTAGTTTGCTGATCCTTCTTCAAAATAACGGCAGCATGAACTTCTTGTCCATACATTTCATCAGGTACAGCAAAAGAAACAGCTTCGGAAATCGAAGGATGTGATAAAAGAACTGAATCTATTTCTAAAGGCGAAATTTTTTCTCCACTACGATTGATTAATTCTTTGATACGTCCCGTTAAATATAAATATCCATCTTTATCTAGTTTACCTTGATCACCTGTTCTAAACCACCC
Source organism: Oehlia diaphana (assembly GCA_003833135.1). NCBI lineage: Eukaryota > Fungi > Glomeromycota > Glomeromycetes > Glomerales > Glomeraceae > Oehlia > Oehlia diaphana. The sequence goes on along the minus strand of QZLH01000148.1, from coordinate 24,035 downwards.
GTCTTTTGTAAATGATGATTCATTAGCTGATGGATTATTAAGATATCCTGGTGTCACATTAACACCTTTAATACACACTTCACCCTCCTCAGTCGGATTGCCATTTTGATCTAAGATAGCTATTTGAACTCCCTGACCTACACCGACTGAACCAGGCTTATGAGGCAAAGGTGGCAATGGATTTGAGGTCATTTGGTGAGCTGCTTCAGTCATAGCATACGCTTCCAGTACGGGCGCATTATATACTTTTTCAAGTTCTTTTAAGGTACTTGGAGCAAGCGATGAAGAACATGAACGGATAAAGCGTAATTTAGGTGCCCCTCCGCTTGGAGGCGGATGACGCAATAAAATTTGATGAATTGTAGGGACTTTATATTAGATTGGTATTTGATAAAAAGAATAGGTTAGATGCTTTTCCAGTTCCTTTAAAACATTATAATTTTTCCCTTACCGGCGGTGTACCAAGTACATCCGTATTGTAAAAAGTGATTCCAAAAATCGGTGGCAGAGAATTTAGGAGGAATTACTACCGTTCCTCCTGATAATAAAGTGGATAACATCCCACCAATTAAACCATGAACATGAAAGAGTGGCATTACTAGCAAGGTACGATCGCTTGGAACCAATTTATATGTTCGGATAATATTATTCATGGTTGTTGTAATATTACGATGCGTAAGTGGAACACCTAAATTTCATTTATTAATTATTTGTTAATAATATAAAATCGAACATTTATAATTCCATTAATAATTAAATTCACCTTTGGGTCGTCCAGTCGTTCCTGATGTATGTAATAAAAGAGCGACATCAGGGGGATGAGGATCTCGGGTTTTAAATTTTCCTCCTTTTGCATTTCCATGAATATCCAAATTGATTTGATGACTATGGTTATCCCATGATATTTCAAAAATTACCACATTAAAAGCCCTGGCAGCCCGAACTGCAGGTTTATTTTGGTTTACCCAACCTTTTGGTACTATCATTACTTTACTTTTTGAATCATCTATATAAAATTTAAATTCATTTTCGGCATAATTTGGATTTAATGGTGCTGCAATATTTCGAAGTAACGTAAGCGCTAGAAAAGTAATTGTAAATTCTAATGAATTTGGTAATATAATAGTGATAGCATCTTGTGGTTTTATATCACATTTCTCAATAATTTGTTGTTGAAACGATTTAATTTGTTCATATAATTGTCTATATGATAGTTCTAGCCCACTCTCTGGAATAATAATAGCTGGTGAAGTCAATTTATGTGAAAATATATCTGCAAAAGTCGCCATAATAATCAATAATGAAATGAAGAGAGAAAGTTTTATATTTATTGATTGTCATCTATGACGAATTTTTGATGTAACATTTAACCATTTAGCCATTACTAATATAGACCTGATTATCCAGGATTAATTTTTATCATTAATTAGCTAAATAATCTTTTCAAATAGTTTGTAATAAAATAATTTTATCATTAGATCCTGAATGGCTTATATTCTCTTTAACAATTGTGTTATCGTTATTACTATATATCTTAATTTTGTAATTGATTGAATACTGCTATTAGAATTACTGCAGCTGATTATCTCTTGAAATGTTGCGATCATGACCAAATTCAACTTTCCGCGGAAATTTGAATTAGATAATATTCGTTGTAAAGTTCAGTAGCAAAATGTCGTGTTAACGTGTTTACTATGTCAATGTCAATGAATCGGTAGGTTCATAATATATAGTATGCTTCAGGCTTGATAGAGAATAATGGAAATTATTATTATTATTAGATTGAAAAGCAGCATATGTACTTTGTATTTGTAGAAAGTGGGTCCAATATCAGTTCCATTGTATTATTTTTTTTTTTTTTTTTGTAATTTTTCTAATTAGATAAAAAACAATTTTTAACATCTTAATATGTGGATTGAAGGCCATAATACTCTGATTTAAAACTGTTGGAATGTAGAAGTCGTGTAACATCGTAGATAATCTAATTCAGAATTTTTTTTTTTTATTAAAAAAAAATATTTATCATGCTCATATCTACACAATATTTAAAATTTGTACGGTATAAAGTTTGTAATTCAAATAGAGCTTTCTTATCCAAAAATTATTCTACTTTTAATCCAAATATAAGAACACCTTTTACAGTTCTCGGCATTGAAACTTCTTGCGATGATACAGGAGTTGCAATTGTAAATTCAGATCGACAGATTATAAGTGAAGCGATTCACCTTCAACAACAACTACACGAACCATATGGAGGAATCGTTCCAAACTTGGCAATGTCAAGTCATCAGAAATATTTACCACTTGTAATACGAGAAGCTTTGGATAAAGCAAACATGGATATCGCTAAAGATATCGATGTAATTGCAGTTACGAGAGGGCCTGGACTTCCTGCCTGTCTTGGCAATGGATTGAGCGCGGGAAAAGCTTTGGCTGCAGCACTTTGGTAAATGTAAAAACTATTTCATTGCATGAAAATATTGAGCGAACAAATTTTCTCATAGTTTGCCTTTATAGTAAACCATTAATAGGCGTTCATCATATGGCATGTATTAACGATGAATAACTAAAAAAATCCAAGAGCTTAAACAATTCATTTTCTTTCAGGTGTAATGTTATATCATATATCGTATGTTATAGGAAGCTCATGCGCTTACGGCACGTCTTACTCATCCAACTCCAAATTTGCTACCTTTTCCTTTTTTGACATTATTAATTTCTGGTGGACACACTCTTATATTAGTAGCACGTGGTGTTAATCATTATATCCATCTTGGAACAACTGTGGATGATTCAGTTGGAGAGGCTTATGATAAAATCGCTCGGTTGCTTAAAATACCTTGGTTGAAAGGTCGCGGAGGTGGCCCTGGTGCAGCATTAGAACAGTTTGCTGAAAAAGGAGATTCTAAGAAATTCTCGGTTCCGATACCGATGACAAAAGATAAACGTAGAAAAGAGGCAATGGATTTGAGTTTTAGTGGGCTGAAAACATCAGTTAGTACTTTAATTACAAAGCATAACTTGGATATAGATGATGAATATATTAAGAGAGATTTAGCTTCAACTTTTCAGAAAGCGGCTATAGCCCATTTGACAGATAAATTAGAATTGGCTTTTAAATGGTGTAAAGAAAAGGCCATCCCATTAACAGCTTTGGTCGCAAGTGGTGGTGTAGCTAGTAATAAAAGCATTCGTTTTAGGTAAATTTTTTTTTTTTTTTTTTTTTTTTGAAAATTACAATACTTGGTAATTTACTCAACTTTATTTAGTTTGGAATCGTTAGCGGTTGAGCAGCATAACGTTCCATTAATATGTCCTCCACCACATTTATGTACTGATAATGGTGTTATGATTGCATGGGCTGGAGTGGAACGTTTTCGCATAGGATTAGTCGATGAATATACTATTGATCACATGCCAAAATGGCCAATTTCGTCTTTAGGATCTTCAACGTCCCTATGATTTTTATTTTGATAGTCATTTAAGATTCAAAGGTCGATAACTTAAGATTATATTTGAAAATAATATTTATTTAAAGTAAAAAAATGTAATCATTTGGGAAAAATTTATATTAAAGCTATATTTTATTGAAAATGAACTATAAAATCCGATATCGTTTTTTCATTGGATCAGGATCGCTACATCTTGATACAATTCTATCTAGAGTGATCAAAGCTAGTAAGACAATGTCAATTGTAGCTGTCCCTCCTTTTATATATATTGAAAAAAAAATATTAATTTTGATTATATATGAAATTTACAATTACCAAGAACTATACAAACCAACTCCGATCTCATTCAAGAGTTCATCATATGTGAATTCATTCCAAGCCTGTTTCGGAAAATCCGGCAAGTCGTGTTTATCTTAAATAATCACGAATATTTCCTATTAATATTTTATTAATATCTAATTAATATAAGAATAACAAAGGAATTATTTAGCTTACCTCCGACCATCTCATTAATATCATATATTACTTGATTTAAGAACTATTATAAATATATAAAATTATGATCAATTTTTATATTAGTCGAAATTATCGCAGAATAACTTGCCTCCATAGAAATTTGTCTATGAATATCACGACCAAGTGTTTCAAACTCTTTTTTTGTAATTGGCCCAATTTGTGTACATTCCGGAAGTTCATTAGAAGATAAAGAAGGAAAACTTGATCTAGGAGACATTTGTTCAAATAAAGATATTGGTGTTAAATCATTTGACGCGACGTTATTAGTAAATTGTTGAGATTTAGAGTTATCTGAATTTAGCTTAATTCCATAATCTTTTATTAATTCGGGTGTGCCTAAAAAAATGCAATATTTATATAAGTATACATTTAATAATTGGGTTTTTTTTAAAAAAAATCGATATTAACCAGCTTTAAGTAATGCTAACGCTTGATCTGATAAACCAAAACTTTCAAGCGTTGGACTTTCTTGTGTTTGAGTGGAAAGCCTTTTGAACGTTTTGATAACAGGCGGTGTGAATCGTCTTTCAGATTCAGGATGAAACTTTGAAGGTTCCTTGGTTGATGTAGATTTTGATTCAATTTCCTCCGTAGGCTCCCTCGTCTTTTCATCATCAATAGTTGATTTTGGAACGAAAGTTCCTATAATAAGAGAATTATTAATTATTTCTCTTGTAATTAAATAAAATATGATTAAGAAAACGCGAAAATACGCGTAAACTTACCTTCCAAACCGAATTCGCGTAATTGTTCTTCCATTAAACATATATCATGCTGCATCTATCATTAAATGATATCGGATAAAATTTAAAACTTTAGAATATTTAGTAAAAAATATTAAACAAAGTTTTAAATACCTTTTCATAAACATTATTAGTAGCTAAAATGAGATCGCTCATATGATGCTTAGTGTTTGGAGTTTTCTCTAATGAATTTATTTCATTCATCATTGCTTTACTTTGTACCAGCATATCACGAAAATAATTTTCCTGATGCCCTGAGGATATTGGTAATGCGGGACTTTCAATTGTAGTCCTTTAATTATTTATTTAAAAAAAGAATTGTTTTTTCTTCTTAAGATATTAGGTATTAATGTAATGTAACAAAATAGTTACAAACCTCAACTCGCGACATGATTCTTCGATTTGAGCCCCAAATTGTATCAATTTTGTAAAAAATTCTTCCATCATTAAAAGTGTGAAATAACTATTAAAAATTATCGGTTGTTCAAGAGAAAACTATTGCCAAACAAGAAACGAAATAACAAAACGACGGATAATTATAAAATCATGTGACGTTAATAAACGTTGTACTACAGATCTTTACACATGACTGATATCCTAAACTTTTATAGAATTATTAACAAATATACATAAACAGGCATTATTAAGCTTTGAAATATGTTTCAAAACGGGTTTATACTAATTTCTGTAGACCATACCATTCGTTTGCTTACACTATTACGTATTATTTCATTCCATGATCCAGTTTAAGTGTCCGAAAATAAATACTGTAGTTCATAGCATTAATCTTAGTAAAGTCCCAACATTTATGTTGTTGCATTCCGTGATGATTAATGTCCTATACGAAAAACGAATATTTTACAAGCTCTGAAGTCGCTTCCTTGCAAATGCTAAAATAATTTCTTCGTTAACGCTTCAAACTGCGACACATTGGCTTCTTTTAACCGAGTTCATAATTTTTAAGCTCGGAGAAAACAATACAACGGCATGAGTGATCGAGTAAGAAAAAAGTATACATGGAAATTTTACATTGTAAGAAGATTTTCAAGATGTATGATACCGTATATAACTACAGTATTACTTAATTTGCAATCATATAAAACGGCAACATGAATATGCATTATACGGCACAGCACAAAGTCCGAAAAATACTAACTCCTGAATATCTTTTTTTTTTTTTCCGTTAGTAACTTATATTTTATTAAAAATACTGTACATAGAAATACATAGGATTAAAACAAAAAGTTGTTAAATTATAATTTTTCCCACGTAACACTTGAACGTTCATCTTTTGTTTTTGCTATACAATCTCACTCCTTTGTCCTTATTAATTATAATCACTTTAGATGGCTCTCGCATCATACACAGGAAAGAGGCATTAATTGATAACATAGCCTTATATTTATTTGATCAGCCATATTTGTATCTTTCTTCTAACTCTATCATCGTCTTTGGTATCACATCAATTTCCGTGAATTCATTTCTTTCGCAAGTCCAAACATGTTTCCTTTACGTTGTGATTATATAATGTTCCATATGTTGGGAACTCTTTAATGAAATTTTTAATTTTGAAAGCTTGTTCTAATGTATCTTCACTTGATGTAACCCATTGTTCTATATATTAATCGTAATCATTGTTGTAAAATACATCTACTCGTGATGAATTTATCATGTCTGCTTTATATCTAATTAAGCACAATTTTTAACCCAATTTCTATTGTTACTATAAATTAAATTATTTTTCCATCGTAGAGCATATTCGTCTAGACAAATATTGTAATTAATTAATCAATCATATCAATAATCAATATTTATAAATTCTTTTAATGGTATGAGACCAAGGATTATATCAGGATTCAGGAACTCCCTCAAAATATAAAGAATTAATGGAACAATGTTTGGATGCCAATCCAACAAAAAGACCATCTAGTTACTCGTTTCTTATTTTGTCTAATTCTTCATTTATTCTTTCCCACCTATGACTCATAATTTCATCAGTATTAGATGAGGACCCAAAAATATATAAAGAGGTAAGGTGACTTTCAAATTTTTTATTAATAGCTGTTACGCAGGGGGTTTCTATAAGTTTAGTACGCAAAATTGCCTCCTTTACTTCAGAAAATCAGAAAAAGTACGCAAAATTAACCTCATCATATGATTTGCCCATTTGTTTTATCGATCAAACTTTAATGTAAAAATTTTATACGTAAAAATGTATATATTAAAATATTTTTTACAATGAATATATAATAATACACCTAATAAATACGTTACACAATTATAAAAATATTATCGTATTTTTTTCAATTACATCTTTCCGACCAAAGTAATCATAATAATATTACTTTCCATTTCACATTAGTTGGGCTAATATGATAGACAATATTACGTGGCAAAAGATTATTGCGTAAATTTTTTAGATTAGAATGTTGCATATTTTTTATATTTACTTTTAATTATTTATCTTATGATATAATTAGCTAAATAAACCCCTTGTTTAAAAAAACCTGTCAAATACGTATTTTAATAATCTAAAAAATCCTCAGATTGTACGCAAATCAATACTTAAACCCCGTAAAATTTCTATGCCTTACCACTACATATTTATTTTGGGTTTATTAATTTAATTTCCAGGTAATACCGATTATTAAGTTTTTCCTAAACTCATAAGTTCTTGAAGATATGATATAACCCCTGAATCAACAAAACTGATTTCAAGCCTACAGTATCACTTATGAAATCAAACCTGATTCAGAATTAAGTATCAAATCCGTGTTAGAGCATTTCACATACTTGAAATTCCGAAAAAGATTTGGAGGGATTGATGATTATAATTTTGCAATTTCTCAGCCTGGGAATTATGGATCACATGACGAATGGTATAGAAATGGAACAGTCTTATCTACAGCAGTTCAAGAATAAATTCAAGTAAGATTTTCGCATACAATAATATTTTTTTTATTTACTACTACATACGTTTAGCACAATTAATTTGCCAAATTTAGATATATAATGGAGTGGGTTATAAAGTGAAGCGAGCGTTTTTGCTAATACTGTATATTTTTTTATTGTAACGGGATCATCGATACAGAACTTAATAATAAATGCGCGGTAACTACATTAGTATAGACTTGAATCGTCAGTTCGTCACACGTATCACGGGAACAAGTTTTTCGCATATTCTCAAATTCTTACGTATATTATTATTAAAAAAGGGCCCTTGATGATCTTTACATATGGGTAGCGCCAAAATTAATTTTAAGATCAGATTTTCGTGATGTGATAATAATTTCCCCAAAAGCGTATTCCAAAATCGACCATGCGAATTATATAAAAGGTGATGTCCCTGTCAGTAAATCCTTTTATCCGCCTTGTGCAAATAAAATAAAATTAGGCGAAAATTCAAACCGATCAAACTTACCATCATCAATATCAACAATCAAACGAACTCGTATAATGTTGGTTTGATTTCTCGGCTTGATTCTTGATTCACGTCATCACGATATTAATCATTTTTTTCGAATTTATAATGTAGATTTTAAGGATATATTACCTTTCTTACTCCTTCCTGCATATCTGATATTCACAGAGAAAATTTGGATGATGATCGCCAGCATGATGTCTCATCGACGCAATGAAATACTACGAAGAAGAAAATCTCATGACTGTAATTTCAGCCGGGGAATTTGGTGCAGTATCTATCTAGCGATAAAAAGATTGACTAAAGTCAAGAGCAACAAATTATTTGAATTTGAGACGGTATGGGAATGTTGTAAAAATGAATCGTAGCGATAAGTGTGAATCGAAAAGGAAAGATTGCTTCGTCATATCAGTTGCTAATCTCCCGAATTTATGATTTAGGGTCGGATTATTTGATCTCGGGTAAGTTCTCTTGTGGTACTTGGTTAAATTAAATTTTCTATATGGTGTATATGGGTGGGAGCAAGTTATGATAAGAAAGTAGATAGACGTATAGGCAGAGAAATAATTTTGTTAGTTATAGATACAATATTCTCCGGAATGTGAGAGCAAAGAAATAACTTGATGCTGGGACTCTCATTAAATGGTCTGAGATACGCGTACTTCCTCCCTCATTTATAGCATCATATACTTTTACTATTTTCACATTATTATATATCTAAAAAATCAATAAAGTTTTACACGCATAAATATAAATTATATATATTTTTCTCTGTGGCCCGTTCCTTTAGCAAATTCATTCTTGACATAAATAAAGGCCAAGTCGACAAGTAATTGAGCGCATAATGCGCACAGGTGCCCATGGAATAACCGCAGTTTTGGCCAACTCTGGAGTGGTTTACGTTATAGGGTCAAATAAACCTTTTGCTAGAATTCGATAACAGATAAGAATAAAATCAAAATCCTATCAATACAAGTAATCAATATAATTATGAATCTGCAAAATACTTACAAGATATTAAAAGAATAACATGCAGTGTTATATATGCGCTTATAGTATAATTCTTGACAACCAAGCATGAGCCAGAACTCGGAAAGTTATGGGTTTCTCTGAATACTCAGTAGTTATACTGTCTTCTGTGAGAGAATCTAGTTACAAACTGGTCTTCTGATGAAGAATAACCGCAGTTCTTGCCAGACAACATCTTACAGGACACGATCTATTTTACAAAATGGACTGAAAGTAATAAAGAAAAAATTTAGTTATATACGAAAGAAACATTTATTCTTATCATAACGATATTATAGTTGCGGAGTGACATATTTCATATACTGTAGGTATCTATCAGTAACTTTACAACACACAATAGTAAATTATGTATTAGTTATTTGATAGGGGTTAGAATATCTCGATATTTTAACACCCTTATCAAATAACTGTTATCCTGCAGCCGCCGATGATTATCTGAAAAAATATCAATAATAAATTGTGTTATCCGGTATCACGTGATTTTTTATAATTAAAAATGAATCGTGTATCAGGCAAAATCACGGGATACCGGATAAATCACTCATTCGGCACTTTGAGCCGAATAACTAACGTAGCTTGTTATATTGGGAATCAAATTGATCCAGTTGATCTCGGGCTCCTGCGGAGCCCGGATCAACCAATCAAATTTGATTTACCAAATATAACAGTTTTCGTGCCGAATAACTATTAATTATTTAATCTAAATAGCGTAATGCGTCAAAGATATCAAAGATAGTTATGCATTAATAATTTATCTAAAAAATATCAGAAAGTTAAAAACGACATGTTCCTATTTGGCTACATAATAACATAATAACAATAAATATCAAGCAAGTATTTAAACTAATATTTTTATCAAGTTGTCCCTATAAAAAATAAAAATTGAAAAATTGGAATTTGTAAATTTGTATATAAATCAACTTAAATACATAAAATGGGCCAAACTATGAAGTATTCTGTATTTTTGAAAAAGAGAATAATTTTACATTTTTATTCATTCAAATGAAAATTTGATATACAAATAGAGTAATAATTGATAGTACTTACAATTATTATTATTTTTCAGACAATACATACAGTACAATTCTGATCTTTGTATAGTATGATTTTGTAAAATAGTATGTAGTTTGCGTTTTTTGTTAGTACGTATGATTTTAAATCGTACTACTTTGATTGCTAAATATAGAAAAATTGTACGTATGTAGTGAAAAAAAAAAATCATACATACATATTTTTTTACCAGCCTCGCCATACACTTTTTCAATTCCTTGAAGTCCTATGCAATGGCGTTCGCTCTTCTTTAAAATATGAAAACAAAATTTAAATAAACATTTTTATTTGTTATACTAGCATGTCATTATTTATGTGCATATATCTTTAAATAAATAAATTATAAACACAATCATATTTAAGCTTTTTCATGTTCTTTATTAGATTTTTAATTTTTTTTAATTTTCTCACAGAACTTAAGTGAAAAATTGAACTGCAAAATACTAAATTACTTATAAAAAAATTATATAGGATTTCTTGCCTACATTATAATTCTAATTCTTTTTCTTTACTAAATTAGACAATTCTAAAGCCTCGATAATTTCTTTTACATCTGAGATAACTATTTCCATTTTATTAATTATTTAATGATATAGTTTTTTTAATTAATGTGAAATTTATTTATATTTTATGTAATAAAATATTTATAAGGAATTTTTTTTTTTTTTTAAAAAAAAAATAAATCTCGAATTGATAAAAAAAATTAGGAAAAGAATAATTACATTATTATATTTTTCGTATTTAATATATTGTGTAATTATCTTCTGTGTAATCGTTGATCAAACTTGGAATTATTATAAATAAAAAATTAAAATTTAAATCATACTATCATACATACATATTATTATATATGGTAAAGTATATATGTACCATAAAAAATCATACATACAAAGTAAAAATTCCACAAACATACTAACTTACAAAATCATACTATACTAATATTATATATACTCGTTTCCACATGGTCATGAATGAGACTATTTCTGAAAAAATTTATAGAGTATTTTATTAAATTGATTATCCGAGTAATTCATGTTATTACAGTGGCAAAAGCTAATTTTAACAATTAAAAACCATAAATAATTATAAATTAGGAATTTCTATATATATATAATATAGTTATAATCAAATCACTATTATAAAATGAGAAATTATTCTATGTATATAATATATAAATTTTAGGCCATTGTAAATTGTACATTATTGTATAATCAGGTTAACCAAATCATCAATAAACATTGTAAAGGGCTCAAAGGTTATTCATATGATATTATATATTTCGGTACGATTGGCATCGCACTGATCGTACCTGAACATAATTATTAACGATACCTTATTTATTATATCATATTGTGATTATCTCGTTATAACTATATAATAAAGTCCTGCCTGCTGTATTACTAGGATTAACTGTAAATAGACTTATCAGCATTGTTTATTATTAAGGAAAAAATATTTTGAAAGTCCCGAATAAAAAAAATAATTTTACAAAGAAAAATTCTGTAAGTAATATTAAATTGCTCAAAGCAATTGGCTTGAGTTTGTTCAATACAGCTTAAGCTTAAACAAGCTTCTCAAATGAGCTTGATGTAATAATCTGTTGGGATTACCGATTGAGGTACCTTAAAATTGATAAACTAATTAAATTTAAATATTTTATTATAAAAAAAAATAAAATAAAATACAATATTAGTGATAATGAAGAAAAAAGAAACCCCTTCACAAATAATAAACTACACATGCATAGGTGGAGTTTAGCTGCTTTTATTTAAGAATGTTATTTATAAACAACAATTAAAATGTATAGTAAATAAAATTGTGAGCTTGGGATAAGTTATTAAAAATAGAAATAGAATCAAAAATTAATCATAAATTAACTTACATGTTTAGATTTTTTTTTTTTGATTGTCATTTTTTTTCGAAAGTGGCACAGTTTAAAGTTTGTTTTATCAATAATGCTCATCATGGTCATTTCTGTTTAATATTTTCTATTCTTGGATGTTGTGAAAAAGAGATTTACCGAGTTTATTTTATATTTATTTTTCTATTTTTTTTTTCTTTTTTATACAACATGTTAAACAATATTATATTAGTATGCACAATGGTGACCATTGTACAATAATTACATAAAGAGAAAATTAAGCAATGAGCAAGAAGTATTATTATAGTATATTCGCAATTTATTATATGTTCGCTTTTCAAGTTGATTATTTATTTGGTATGATAATTGAAAGTTTCACTAATTTTTTTACTCTTAATGTGGTCAGTTGTAATAATCGTAAAGTAAGAACTGAAAATATATTAGTATGTCGCAAATTAAGTGCTAGTAACTTTTATGAAAAATATATCATCAACTTCTACAAATTACACTAAGGTTTTGTAATATCCTTTTTATTTATCCTCAAGATATTCACAACCTGTTCTACAATAATATAATATGGGAGAAGTATAAATATATAAGTTATAACGAAATAAAAATGTATAAGAAATTTTTGATGAAGAATATCCAAAAATCTCATCATTTGGATAAATATATTATTATATAATTCTTATTTTTTCTATTAATATAATTGTAAAAGTGTAACCTAAAAATCTAATATTTATAGCTCATCATTTATATGGGCGGATTTGACAATTGGCAAAATTAACGTTAATGTTGGCCAAAATGATCGACATTCCGATCATCAAGTTGTACTGTATGACAAATTTATTGAGTAACTGTGTTATGCTACACTTAAAGAAAAATGGCGTAATTATTTATCACAATTCGATTTACAGTATGTCATCAGAAATTTTGTAACAATCATCGCATATTTGTGTAATTATTGTTTTTTTAAAAAAATCCTAAATATGTCATCTCAAAATATTATATGTGAAAGCTGTAATAAAATATATACAAATGTTTGTTATAAATGGTGTAGACCATGTGTAATAAATAACTTAGAAAAAAATTTCACGAACTGGACTAGTGGAAATGAAATGATTGATAATTTTATTCAAAAAATGCAATTAAAAATTGAAAAATATGATGATATAATTGTTGAATGGATACCTTACAATCAATTCAATAATGTTAAAAAAACAAACAAGGATGGTTTTGTTACAGCAATATGGAAGGATGGTTTATTAGAATTTAATGAAAAAGAAACGAAACGTAAAAGAATATCTAATACAGAAGTTTCTTTAAAATGCTTGAATAATTCACAAAATGTTATCAATGAGGTATGAAACTTTTATATTTTTTGTAATTTAGTCTTAAATTACTTTTATTATAACAATTTTTTATATTAACAGGCTAAAGCATATTCCATTAATTTTGAAGATTATATTCCTAAAATATATGGAATATCCCAAAATCCAGATACAAATGATTATATTATAGTACTTGATAATAGTTATTGCAAAGAATGTGGTGAAATATATACGGAAGGACTATGGTGTAAACCATGTCAAATAAATAATTTAGAACTAAATCTTGCAAACTGGACTAGTGGAAATAAAAAAATTGATGAATTTTTTCAAGAAATGCAATTGAAAATTGAAAGAAGTCATGATATAATTGTTGAATGGATACCTTATAATCAATTCAATAATGTTATAAAAATAGGCAAAGATGATATTGCTACAGCAATATGGAAGAATGGTTCATTAGAATATAATAAAGAAGAAATAAAATATGAAAGAGAACCTGATAAAGAAGTCATTTTAAAATGCTTGAATAATTCTCAAAATGTTATTAATGACTTGCTAATTGAGGTATAAAACTTCTAATTTTTGTAATTTAATTCCTTAAAAGTACTTTTTTATAACAACTTTTATATTTAACAGGCTAAATCATATTCCATTAATTTTATTAATTTTGAAGATAATATTCCTAAAATATATGGAATATCCCAAAATCCAAATACAAATAATTATATTATAGTACTTGATGGTAGTTATTGCAAAGAATGTGGTGAAATATATACATATATAAAGGCTAAATGGTGTAAACAATGTCAAATAAATGGTTTAAAGCAAAATTTTTTAAATGAGACTAGTGGGAATGAAAAAATCGATAATTTTATTCAAGAAATGCAATTGAAAATTGAACATTATTATGATACAATTGTTGAATGGATACCTTACAACCAATTCAATAATGTTATAAAAATAGGTAAAGATGGCATTGCTACAGCAATATGGAAGAATGGTTCATTAGAATATATTTATGGAAAAATAAAATATGAAAGAAAACCTAATAAAGAAGTTACTTTAAAATTCTTGAATAATTCTCAAAATGTCATTAGTAACTTGATAAATGAGGTATGAAATTTCTAATTTTTGTAATTTAATCCTCAAAAAGTACTTTATTATAACAACTTTATATTTAACAGGCTAAAGTATATTCCATTAAAGTAAATGAACGTAATATTCCTAAAATATATGGAATATCCAAAAATCTAAATACAGGTGAATATGTTATTATATTTCAAAATGGCTATTATTGCAAATACTGTGGTAAAAAATATATAAAAAAATATTTTTGTAAATGGTGTAAACCATTCACAATAAAAGATGAGTTAAAACAAAATTTTGTAAATTGGACTAGTAGAAATGAAAGAATTGATAAATTTGTTCAAAAAATGCAATTAAAAATCAACCATTATAATGATATAATTGTTGAATGGATACCATATGACCAGTTTAATATTATTAAAGAAATAGGTAAAGGTGGATTTTCTACAGTTTATTTAGCAATATGGAAAGATGGTCCATTAGGATATAAATTAAAAAGAACTACACCAAATAAAGTAGTTGCTTTAAAATGCTTACATAATTCACAAAATATCACTAATGAATTTTTAAATGAGGTATGAAATTTATTTTTTCAGACTTTATTAAGAATTTCTGAATAATGATTGTTTTTACTTTTTGATAGGTTAATGCATACTCTATTAATAATAATGATGGAATCCTCAAAATATATGGGATAACCCAAAATCCAGATACAAATAACTATATTATTGTATTTGAATATGCAAATGGTGGAAATCTTAATAATTACAAAAATAATACCATTAGGAATTACCATTGGAATGAAAAATTGCATGTACTAAGTGATATTGCTAAAGGCCTTAAAAAAATTCATGAAAATAAATTAGTTCATCGTGATTTCCATACAGGAAATATATTGGTATCAATTGAATATTATTCCTATTATGGTGAGTCTGGAAATTCTGCAAGTAATATATTTATTTCAGATATGGGATTATGTGGAGAAGTTAGTAATATAGACAAATCAAAAATTTATGGTGTTATGCCATTTGTAGCTCCTGAAGTATTAAGAGGAAAGCCATATAATCAAGCAGCAGATTTATATAGTTTTGGTATGATTATGTATTATATTGCAACTGGAAGACAACCTTTTGCCAATTGTGCTCATGATAGTATTTTAGCATTAAATATATGTAATGGAATTAGACCTGAAATAAATGAACAAGAAGCACCAAAATTTTATATTGATATAATGAAAAGTTGTTGGGATGCAGATCCAGATAAGAGACCAAGTGCTATTAAATTAGAACAATTGTTCAAAAATTTTTATAACTCTTTTTATTCTGGTAAAGATGAAGATGAAGAAATTAAAAAGCAAATTGAAAAAGCAGAAGAATATAGAAAAACAAATTTGATATCTACTGGAAATAATCAATCAATTCATCCACAAGCTTGTTATACTTCTCGATTACTCAATCAATTTACAAAAGAACTTCCAAAGTATGATATTTCGGTAGAAGTTATTGATTTTACAGAGTATGTAAACGTTTACTTAAATTATTGTATATTTTTATTGAAAATTTATTAAATTATAAATCAATTTATAGGGATGTTATCGAATAAAATGAAAATAAGTCAATTAGAACATGCATTTGCACCAAATATAAGATACATTTTATAAAAGTTCATCTAAAAAAAGTGATGAATATAAAATATAAAAGGTGTAACACAATTGTGAAAACTCATGTTCTAACTATAATTTGATACCAAACTTCTTATATTAGATAAGATGCAACTAACTTGAGCCTAATATTAACTATTAACACAATTTTATAATTAGGATATTATTTCTTTTTTGTTGATATCATTGTATTTTGTTCAACACTAATTATAGAGTATATGTAATTTTTTTTTTTACATAAAATAAAATAATTAGTTTGTAATTGAACAAATAAAAATATAAGATTTGAAAATATCATTAAGTGTTAATTTTATGGTGATTAAAATTGAGAAATAAGTTACTAATAATAAATATAAATATACTAGTAATTATCATTTTCCATTATTGGCGAATTATTACTAATAATAGCTTCAATAGTGGATTTATTGCTAACATTTTCTTTCAAAATAATAAAATTTCCTATTATAGGTTATATTTCATATATCAAAATTATTATACACTTTATTATTTTTTTTTTTAATGAAAAAACATCAGGTTCAACGTTTTTTAAATAAACATAGTATCGCTTTATTAAAGATTAGGTTATGAAAATATTGTGACAATACTTATCAAGACGGAATGCAATAAATTGATGCTGTAATTTATAGAAATATGGTACAGTCATCCCCCTCTATAGTTGCCTCTGATATAATCACTCCCTTTTTTTAATCGCACTATTTATTAGTCCCAATTATTTTAAATTTAATAATAAAATTCCTTTTTTCTAGTCACAATATATGTATAAATATAGTAATCACATATTTTTCAGTCCCAATATTATAGTAAATATAAGAAAATTTCCTTCTATATAATTACAGTAAAAAATATCCTCTTATACAATTACAATAAATTGTACAACTTGATAATCTATAAAATATTACACTACGCACAGTATACGCAGTACATGTAATATGTAATTTATACTTCATTAACTTCATTACTTCGTTTACATGCCACCTATTCGTTTAGAAAAATCAAAAAATACACTTACTGCTATTAGTATTAATTAAAAAAGAAATTTGTGAATATATGAAAGCAAATCCTAATATAAGTCAAGGCAACATTGCATTATTTTTTAACGAAAAATATCAAGATTTAAATATTAATAGAACAACTATTAGTAAAATATGGAAGAAGTGGTTAGCAGTTTTACCTGTTACGCCTCTTCACCCATAATTTCCTTTCACTATTGCTAAAATAAGTTTTTGGTTCTATAGTTGCATCACTATGCTTCATATTGGAAAGAATCTGATTGTCAAGAGCATTTTTCTATCTTTAGCAGAAATAATATCCTCCAGATGCTGGCATTTATTCTCTAACATACCAATGGACTTTTCAGCTGATGCAATGGCTTTTCTCGTATCATGGAATACCTCTTTGTAAAAGGCAATCAAAGAACTTAATTGAGTAATTTTCTCGCCACTTTCCTCTAAAGACTTAGGCTGGGATTACTGTTCGCCAAAGAATAGGGCTGTGCGATGTAAAATTATATTCACATGATTTTTTTTGACTTGATTTGCATGACATTTTTTGACAGTCAATTTTACTAAATGCCAGTTTGAATAGTTTATATGACAATACTTCTACTAAATGCAAATGAGAATAAAATTTATTATAATTATAATAAAATTATTTATACAATTAATGTAAGAGTTATTAATTTCAATTCATATTAGTTACTGATTTTACATATAACAGCTTTTGCATTCTTTGTTGCAGCATGCCAAACTTTTGATCCTATTTGTCTAACCTTTACCAGAATGAGCAACAGATGCAACTAAATAGGAAATTTCTAATGAGAAAAGACGTAAATCATCTTTTTCTTTACATACAAATTCTTTGAACATTCCAACTGCGCACTAAAATTTTTTTTTAAAATTGCAATGGTAAAATGCTATCAAGAGTTATATCCGGGCCTTCTAATATTTCTAAAGCCTCAAACATTTTGTTTAAGGGTATTTGATATGCCAATAAATCATTAGGAAATTGAATCTCCTTGAAGTCTTGTATCACTTTAATCAAATTGTCATTTCTATTTCCATGGAATGTCATATTGCTATTATGCTTCAATTCAAGCAATCTACGACATTCAGAAAGTGTTAATTTATATTTTCTTAAATCAGATTTCAATTGGCTAATTCTCTTTAACATTTTATCATTTACGAGTGGCAGTCCATCATCATTTCTCTTATCCTTAAGCCTTTCTGAACGTAATATCACTAGTCGAAATGGTCCAAATCAGATAGAAATCGATCATCTGATTTTAATCTGATTTATAACTCAATTATGGCCAATTTATTTAAAAAGGCAATGTTCCATTAGTGGTTGCCACTCGGATATAATTCAGAATAAGAAATCAGATATAAATTGGATATAAATCAACAAATACTACAAAATTCAGCGTCAAAATACAATTTATTAATTTATAAAATTCAGAATAAATTCAGATATAATTCAGAATAAATTCAGATAATATTTCATAATTTTTATTACATGTATAAATAATAATAATAACAAAAAATAAAATAAAATAATATTTATTCTTCTTGCATAAAGCTTCTGGATTTTGACCCACTCCTCACAATATTCATACTACTGAAAATAATGACACTTAGCGCCAACTTTCCTACAAAATATAATAAAAAAAAAGTTTCGTAAATTTTGAAACTTTACTTTTAGGAATTCGGTATCTAAATAGGAGATGAGTTCCCCATAATAAAAACAAAAAAGTTTCAAAAAACTTTACCTATAGAATTCAGTATCCAACTTCAGAGCCGATTTCCCTACAACAATAAAGAAGTTCTGAAACAAAACTTTCAAAACTTTACCTGGAATATCGGTGCCTACGCCGAAACTGATATCCCTACAAATAAAATAAAAAAAAACGTTAAAATTTAACGTTTTATTATTAGTTTCGAAAAATTTCGAAACTTATCTTTAGGATTCGGTATCCAAGTAAGAACCGATTTCCCTATAATAAAAATAAAAAAAAACGTTAAATTTAACGTTTTTTTATTAAAGTTTCAAAAAATTTCAAAACTTATCTTTGGGATTCAGTATCCAAGTAGGAGCCGATTTCCCTACAAATAAAATAAAAAAAAACGTTAAATATTTAACGTTTTTTATTAAAGTTTCAAAATTTTTGAAGCTTATCTTTGGGATTCGATATCCAAGTAGGAGTTAATTTCCCTACAAAAAAATAAAAAATGTTAAATATTTAACGTTTTTTATTAAAGTTTTAAAATTTTTCGAAACTTATCTTTGGGATTCGGTATCCAAGTAGGAGCTGATTTCCCTATAATAAAATAAAAAAAAATGTTAAATATTTAACGTTTTTTATTAAAATTTTAAAATTTTTTAAACTTATCTTTGGGATTCGGTATCCAAGTAGGAGCCGATTTTCCTATAATAAAATAAAAAAAAAACGTTAAAATTTAATGTTTTTTTTAATAGTTTTGAAAAAATTTTTCAGAACTTATTTGTGGGATTCGGTATTCACTCCAGAATCGATATTCCTAAAAACAATAAAAAAAAAGTTAATATTTAACGTTTTTTATTAAAGTTTTGAAAAATTTCGAAACTTATCTATGGGATTCGGTATCCACGCCAGAACCGATATCCCTACAAAAAAATAAAAAAAAATGTTAAAAAATAACGTTTTTTATTAAAGTTTTGAAATTTTTTCAAAACTTATCTTTGGGATTCGGTATTCATGCTGGAACCGATATCCCTACAAAAAAAATAAAAAAAAATGTTAAAAAGTAACATTTTTATTAAAGTTTCGAAAAATCGAAACTTATCTATGGGATTCAGTATCCAAGTAGAAGCTGATTTCCCTATGATAAAATAAAAAAAATGTTAAAAAGTAACGTTTTTATTAAAGTTTCAAAAAGAAACTTATCTGTGGAATTCGATATCCAAGTAGGAGCTGATTCCCTATAATAAAATAATAAAAAAAAACGTTTCTAAACGTTTTTTTTTAAAGAAGTTTTGAAACTTACCTATGGGATTCGATATCCAAGTAGGAGTTGATTTCCCTATGATAAAATAAAAAAAATGTTAAAAAGTAACATTTTTATTAAAGTTTCAAAAAGTTTTGAAATTTAAACTATTTGAAACTTTTGGTATCCAGTTTGGAGCTGAATTCCATACAAAAAAAATGTTAAAAAAAAAACCTTTTTTTTTAATAAATTTTTGAAATTTAAACTTTTGAAACTTATTTGGGATATCAGTATTCAATTTGGAGCTGAATGAATGTTAAAAAAAAACCATTTTTTTAATAAAGTTTTGAAACTTAAGATATCAGTGTCCAGTTTGGAGCCGATTCCATACAAAAAAATATGAAAAAAATTTTTTTTTTAATAAAATTTCGAAAAACTCAAAACTTGTTTAGGATATCAATGTCTATTTGTCTAATTTGGAGCTGAATTCCCTATAAAAAAATTATAATGTCTTTTTTCAATAAAAAGTTTCAAAAATTTCAAAATATTAAAGTTTAAATTAATCTGTAAAAATGCCAATCCAAATGATCAACCATAAATTAGAAATGCTGAATTTGGTTAATTTTTGATCAGCTATAAATTAGACATGACGAATTTGGTTAATTTTTGAATTGGCTATAAATCAGATATGCTGAATTTGATACAATCTCTGAATTTCAGCCAATTTTATGCTGATTTATCATATATCCGATTTGCCTTATTTCGACTAGTGGTAGGCAATGATGGATAGTGATCAAGAATCTACTTCCTCATCTTCCTCCTCATCTTCCTCCTCATCTTCTACCTATTCATCTTCGTCCTTGTCAGACAATGCTATTCATTTGAATTAAAATATGTATCGAACAATTAAAGTAAGTATTTTTTTTATTATCTGTCATTGAATTTTCCCAAATATTTACGTTTATTTATTATTTATAGAAAGAAGTCTTTATCTGGGTAGATTCTGAATTAAAGAATATATATG
>QZLH01000147.1:130388-144246 GCA_003833135.1 Oehlia diaphana | reverse complement strand
TTTTATAATAATAAAATTATATTCATTTTTGAATAAATTTTGAAAATTTTGAACGAAAAATCACGTGATTTCTTGGTATTTCGGATTTTTCATATATTTTTATATAAATCCGGTTTGGCGAGATTTTTTCGATATATCAGATATCTTGATATATTGGATATTTTTACTGGAACCAACCGATCCGATTTATCGAGATTGCCTGTGTACATCTAATCTGGTAGATTTTTGATAATTCTACTTTTCTTTAAATTTGATATGGCTACATAAAATATATAGAGTTGCAGTTGTGAATTGCAGTTGCGATTAGTGAGATCTAGTTATGGTTATATTTTAATAATAGTAAATATTTAAGTTGTGCTTATATGAAAAAGCCTCCATATTTTTTTTTTAACCTGAAATAAGATGTCAAAATCATTATAAAATCATTATAGTAAACCTTTTAAAATCCAAATTTGTGACTGGTTGATGAACCAATTATGTTAGAAAAAAAGGGTATAAGATAATAATCATATATTGCCTTATATTTGTTTAAATACAAAGTTATTTTTTAAAACTTGATACTTTTAAAAAATTTTTTTCATTTTTAATTAAAAAGATTTTTTTCTGGACAATCAATTTCGCATTTTTGAAAATTTTACAGCCCAGGAAGTGGCGTAATTTCGGAAATTTTGGGACCATATTTAAGCCTGAATTAAATACTTAAATAAATCGTTACAAAATTATGCGTGCTTGATTTCGTAATTATGTATCACACCAATAATATCATCCCGGTATAAATTAATTTATTAAACATAAGAATTTTATTTGAAATAATGCAAAAATGTTAAAATTTTAATGTTCATTTTTCTGCAACCGAATTATCCAACAATCTAAATTTTAATTTATAAAATGATAATTATGAATAACGAAAAAATTATTTTTTTTTGTAGATCTACGTTGATTTTAACTATATTATTTACTATTATTATTTATTATTATTTTACAAATCTTCATGCCTTGGTGGTTCCTCGTGTGGAGGTGGAGCTTGACCATCAGCATACAATTTAGTAGTTATTGGATTAACGATTGATTGTAATTCTTCCCGTTTTTCATCAAAATCTTCCTTGGTCGCAGAAATTGAATGGTCATTCAACCAATCTTCAACCGTCTTGATTGCATCTTTAATAGTTTTCTTGTCGTCGTCGCTTATTTTCTTACCAAGTTCTCCGTCATCAGAAATTTGACTTTTGATTGTGTATGCAAAATTTTCAAGCTGATTTCTGGATTCTACGCGTTCCTTTTGAAACTTATCATCTTCAGCAAATTGTTCGGCTTCTTCAACCATACGATCAATTTCTTCTTTAGAAAGACGACCTTTATCGTTTGTAATTGTAATCGATTCAGTTTTCCCTGTACCTTTATCTGCTGCAGATACTTTCATTATACCATTGGTATCAATTTCAAATGTGACCTCGATCTGCGGTATACCTCGTGGTGCAGGCGGTATACCTGTTAATTCGAACTTGCCGAGCAAGTTGTTATCTTTAGTCATAGAACGTTCTCCTTCGTAAACTTGAATTAATACAGTAGGTTGGTTATCCGCGGCGGTAGAGAAAATTTGTGACTTCTTAGTAGGAATTACAGTGTTACGAGGAATTAATTTTGTCATAACGCCACCAGTTGTTTCAATACCGAGTGTAAGAGGACAAACGTCTACTAAAAGGATTTCCTTTACATCTTCATCTCCAGAAAGAATACCTCCTTGTATGGCGGCACCATATGCAACTGCTTCATCAGGATTAATGTTTTTGGAAGCTTTCTTGCCATTAAAGAATTCTTCAAGGAGTTGTTGAACTTTGGGAATACGTGTGGAACCACCAACTAGTACAATATCGTGCACATCCTTCTTATCAATATTTGCATCTTTCAACACTTGTTCAACGGGCTTTAATGTTTTACGGAAGAGATCATTATTAAGTTCTTCAAATTTGGCACGGGTCAAAGTTTCGGAAAAATCTTTACCATCATGAAATGATTCAATTTCGATACGAGTTGACATTTGAGAAGACAATGTACGCTTGGCTTTTTCAACTTCACGCTTTAATTTACCCATAGCTTTTAAATCTTGTGTAACATCTATCTTATTTTTCTTTTTATAAAGTTTAACGAAGTGGTCAATAACTCGGTTGTCGAAGTCTTCACCTCCCAAATGTGTATCGCCGGCAGTTGCCAATACCTCAAAAACACCATCATCGATTGACAAGAGAGAAACATCAAAGGTACCACCACCAAGATCATAGACAAGAATCTGACGTTCCCCATCGGATTTATCAAGACCATATGCAATTGCAGCCGCCGTAGGTTCATTTACAATACGAAGGACATTAAGTCCAGCAATTACGCCAGCATCTTTTGTGGCTTGTCTTTGAGCGTCATTAAAGTAAGCTGGGACTGTAACTACTGCATGTGTAACCTTCTTGCCTAAATACGATTCTGCAATTTCTTTCATTTTACCAAGAATCATAGCCGAAATTTCTTCAGGAGTAAATATTCTTTCTTCGCCTTTTACAGTTACTTGAATAACAGGTTTACCATCTTTGTCAATGACCTTGAATGGAAAGTGCCTAATATCTTGTTGAACTTCTTTATCGCTAAAGCGACGACCAATTAATCGCTTAGCGTCAAAAATAGTGTTCCTAGGGTTATTTGAATATTGATTCTTTGCCGCATCGCCAATTAGACGTTCATCATCGGTGAAGGCAACATAAGAAGGCGTGATACGGTTACCCTGGTCATTGGTCAATATCTCAACTCTTCCGTTTACGTGTACTCCAACACAAGAATAAGTTGTTCCTAAATCTATACCGATAACTGTCGATCAATGGAATATAATATTAGACTTATAAGTTTCGAGAGAACAATATTCAATTATTAATTTTTATACCTGTTCCAACGTCGGGTTTCTCATCAGCAATTACTATTACAATAGGAATAGTTATTAACAGTGAACATAACACTGCAATAAATTTGAAGAAAGTAGCTTTCTTCATTTTAAAATATTCAAGATTTATCGAAAATAGACAGCAGTTTTTAACCTGACAATTATGACAAAAGAAATTGAGATAAAAGTATCTTAAATAAAGACCTTTATATAATGTTGAAATACGAAATACGAAATAAAATATATTGTTGGCATTATTCTATTGGTTGGAGATTATTTTAGTGTTGTCAATTAACTATTGGCTGTATGCGTATATGGCAGATGTGTATGATGTACATTTTAGTCATTTAAATTTATGTAACTAATTACGTGGCGTAAAATGGTTCAATGCTCCGTATAAAATACGTGAATTTATATTATTTGCTTATTTAACCTTTTTGGTGTGATCAGTCGATCAGATAATTTCCATTTCCACATCGTCGATTATTTCGCCACGTGCAACAGAATTAATAATTTCACGGCGGATTTCCGACGTTATAAGATCGTGAGATTTGACTTTTAATACTTCAAGAAGAGCATCTTTCTGTTCAGTCGTTAAATCTTGTTTATATCTGTAAAATTATTATTGGTCATTAATCATATCAAAAAGAAATAGTCAATCTAATCTGACGTGCAACAAATAGGTTAAAATATACCTTTGTGCAAAAACTAAAAATGACTGATGCCATAATACCGGCATCGTCCTTTCATCATTTTTAAACTGCAAAAAGTGAAAAACTAACGCGTCTACCACTTTATAAGGTAGCGCATATTTTTTATCAAGTAATATGCGGATGAATAGACTGTTTGGTCCAGAATATTCCATTTCAGCAAGTCGTAACAATCCAGCCGAAGAATGAAGTATAGGGATGCTAACTTTTGAGACTATACTACCAATGATAGCGGCTTCTTTTAATGTACATGTACCTGACTATTAATATAAAGTGTGTAGTAATAAGTAAATAAATTTATAATGCTTATTATTATAAAATTTAATTCTTGCTCACTTCGCACAATGGAAACAAGATTCCTTTAAAAAATGCTGCTGGTTTATACAATGCTTTTTTGAGAGCCATATACAAATGGTAATTAAGCTTTTTGTTTTCATGAATGTCATCTCGGACTTTTTCGAGAAGGACGAGATCAAAAAACCTGTTGTAAGTAATGTAAATTGTATATATACTCATTATAAGTACTATTCCGTATACTTTTATTTTTGTAAGGAGATAAACACTAAGCAGTGCTCATTTAATCTCACCTTTGTGTTTGTTTAGTCTTAAGATTTGAAACAAAAATTCTCGTGGCTTGAAAAGTCGCATGAGGAGTCCAATTTTCAGGATGAGTTAGGTACAAAATTTCTTCCCAATTGGACAAAGATGGAATAATTTTGAAAGCTTTAGGAAGTTTTCCGGACTTATAACGCCTCAAAAGTGTGCCAACTCTAAAATAGATTGCAAATTTCGTTAATTCGTTCGTTATACTTATTAAATATGTGATATTTTCAACATACTTTGTATAAACTTCGACCACCTTTGGATTTATAGACGGATGTTGGGAAGTTACATCTAATAAATACAAAATACGTTAAATAATAATTTCTGTACATAAATTATTCAATAATTACTAACCTGAAGTTTTATCCTTGATCAAATTTTGCGATTCAATTTTTTCCATAATCAGGTCTGCCAAAGTTTTTCTTTCCCTTGGAGCATTTGGCAAAAACTTTTTTAGAATTTCTTGATCCTTTTCATCAATTTCCTATTCATGTTAATATACGCCATCAGTAAGAAGAGAAAAAGAGATCATTAAAATACGTAAAATTTTCGAAAATATTAACCAATTCCTCATAATCAAAATCTTCTTCGTCAGAATAATCTTCTTCACTTTCACTTTCGATTATTGAAGAAAATATTTTATTTTGATCATTCTTACTAAAATAAATTAAAACGTAGATATTTATTATAAGTTGTTAATAAGGTAATAAAATAGTCATTAGATTCTTTTCTTACTTGGGTTGACCTTTATCTAAAGTATCCTCCTCCTCAAGTTCTTCCTGAAGTTCTTCCTGTTGTTCCTTTGCAATTTTGAGAATTTTCCGCGAAAGACTTGGTTCGACATATTTCTAAACGTAATATGTTTTGAGATTTTGATTCAAAAAAAAAAAAAAAAAAGCACTCGAAATAATAAACTCTTATACATCGTCTTTTTCCTTTTCTTGACTTCGCCTTGGCTTAGTATGTTTGGCACCGGGTTTTTTATCTTCCAGCAGTTGAACATGAAGAGGATTGTGTCGCTCTTTTTTGGCAACTCGTTCTTTTCCCATTCTCACGATAAAATTCAAATGTGAAAATACAAAATTTTTTTGATAAGATGTGATAAAATGATGTGTAACAGCGACTCGGAGAAAGATGTTAATAATCAAAGATTGCTTGCTGCAAAATTCTTCGTTCTTAATAACGGAACAGTTAACTTACGGCGTAATGTTAATTAGAGGTCTTACAACAACCTTGCACCAAAAATTAAGTGCAAGAGTCACGGTCTATTTAACAGTTCCAACTTCAACACCGCTTCAATTTAAAGTTTACAACTCAGTTAGTAATTACTTAAGAATTTTCCTGGTTTTCTTTTTTCATAAAGTCTTATAACTTTGATGTATTAAAAAATAGTTTTTACAAAAAAGAACGTTACACTATATTGTTAACAGAAAAGCAAATCTTATTAGCTCAACAGTATTTTTGAAGCATTGTCGGAAACGAGGGCAAATTCAAACCGTTATCTCAAATGCAAGTATAAACTAAATAATGTTTATGATTTTACTATAGTTAATTTGAATATTACAATGTATAACACTTGTAGCCAATATGGAACATTCGCTATTTTGCTGTCAATACGAAAGCCCCTTTAAAAAAATCACTCAAAGAACCTACACTACCCGCTTCTCGTCCCCCGGCTGCTATTGATAAGACTATCAGAACAACACAAACTTCTACAGATTGGAAAATTATTAAAAATCTGGTCCGTTATATTTGGCCAAGAGATGATCCAGCTGTCAAAATTCGGGTGGTAACTGCCTTATCATTGTTGGTTGCGGGCAAAGTAAGAATTGATTGAAATTTATTGGACAAAGTTTATTATAACTAATTTACATATTATTGTTTTTAGCTCCTTAATGTGCAAGTTCCATTTTTTTTTAAACATGTAGTCGACTCCTTAAATATTGATATGTCACAATTTGGAACAGTATGGACGATTGCTGGAGCAATGATAATCGGATGCAAGTGTACAAATGAATATCTTATAGTTAAAATTATTGTTATATTTAATTCTGTTTTGCCTGATCTTTATAGATGGTGCAGCTCGCATTGGTTCGACTGTATTTCAAGAATTAAGAAATGCAATATTCGCAAATGTGGCTCAAAAAGCCATTCGTAAGCTTGCTAGGAATGTGTTTTCTCACTTGCATCAACTTGACTTAAATTTCCATTTATCTCGCCAAACTGGTGGTTTAAGTAGGGCTATTGATCGTGGAACGAAGTAAGTTCGATTTTAAATTTGCGATTTAATTGCTGCACTTCGAATATCGTTTTAATAAATTTTTTATTTAGAGGTATAAGCTTTTTGCTTTCATCCCTTGTTTTTCATGTAATACCTACTGCATTGGAAATATCCATTGTGTGTAGTATTTTGGTGAGTTTTTTTTTTAACATCGTTATTATTTATATCTCAATACACGGTTTATTATAATAATTATTATTAGGTATATAATTATGGCACGCACTTTGCAACAGTTACGGCACTCACAATGCTAACTTATACAGTTTTCACCATTAAAACAACATCATGGCGGTAATTTTTTATGAAAATGCTTTTCTTTATGAATGACTAATTCCATTACAAGCAATATCTTCATTTTATTTTATTTTTTTCTTTAACTTATCTTCACTGAGAGCAGTGGCTTTATTGACCAATATCTTTATTTAGTTGATTAAAAAATTTAATTATGATGTTCAATTATTTTTTATTTTAATTTTTTTTTGTCTACAGAACAAAATTCAGAAAGGAGGCTAATCAAGCTGATAATGAAGCTGCCACAGTTGCGGTTGATTCCTTGATTAATTATGAAGCCGTAAAGTATTTTAATAATGAAAAATTTGAAACAGAACAATATGATAAGGCTTTGGAGAAATATGAGAAAGCATCTCTTAAAATTGCGACATCTCTTTCCCTTCTAAATTCGGGACAAAATATTATATTTAGTAGTGCGTTGACCACCATGATGTTTCTGGCTGCTCAAGGGGTTGTTTCAGGTATCTCATTAAATTGGTTGGTTTTTTATTGGAAATCACATTGTTTTTTCTTACAAGTTTTTCTTTAAGGGAATCTTACGGTCGGTGATTTGGTGATGGTCAACCAGCTCGTATTTCAATTATCTTTACCTCTCAATTTTCTCGGTTCGGTATATAGGGAACTGCGTCAAAGTTTGATTGATATGGACATTATGTTCAATTTACAAGGAGTGAATATTTCTATCAAGGTATATTTGTAAGATATTAAAAGATTTTCTATATATTGTAAAATCAAATATTATTAAATTAGATTTTAATTGTAGGATTCACTCAACGCAAAACCTTTAATGCATAAAGGTGGCGAAATAAAATTTGAAGATGTTATATTTGGATATCACCCTGACCGCTTAATTTTGAAAGGAATAAGTTTTACTGTACCTAGAGGAAAGAAAGTTGCAGTGGTAGGACCAAGTGGATGTGGGTAAGTCTTACAATATTTTATGTGCTCTTTCAATATATCCAGTAATATGTAGCTAAAACGACACAATATATTTCTTATTCGAATTAGAAATATATGAGTTCCTGTCCATAACTTTTAGTTTATAGCTATTCAGTTAGCTAACTTACATTTCCCTAATTATTTAAAACATTTTATCTAAAAATAAAAATTATTAGGAAATCAACTATTCTCCGATTACTTTTCCGGTTTTACGATCCACAGAGCGGTAACATATATATCGATGGACAAAATATTAAAGATGTAACATTGGAAAGCTTAAGAGCGAACATCGGTGTTGTGCCGCAAGTAATTCATTAATAATATATTTAATTTAATTTAATTAATTAAACCATAATCTTTTAGCTTTTTTTTTACTATCATATCAGGATACTTCCCTTTTCAACAACACAATTTATCATAACATTGCATACGGTCAGATAACTGCTGATCGGGACAAGGTTGAATCCGCAGCTAAGCGTGCACGTATACATAATGTTATTATGTCATTGCCAGACAAATACAAAACGCTCGTAGGTGAACGGGGCTTAATGCTTTCTGGAGGCGAAAAACAGAGAATTGCGTTAGCAAGAACAATCCTGAAGGATCCTCCGATAATATTTTTTGACGAAGCGACTTCTGCTTTGGATACACATACTGAACAATCGCTTTTATCCAATATCCGAAGTATCCTACAGGAGAGTCAAAAAACTAGCATGTTTGTTGCACATCACTTAAGTTCTATTGCCGATGCGGGTATATAATTTAATTTTTGTTTTTTTTTAATATTAAATTTTATTTAATTGCATTTGAATTAATATAATGTATATTTTCAATACTAAGATAAAATAATCGTATTAAGAGATGGAGCTATAGTGGAACAAGGAACTCATGATGTTCTTATGCAAAAAGAGGACGGTATTTATCGTGAAATGTGGTTCACACAAGAAATGTCCGATCCCGCCTTTGAGGAAGAGGAGGAGATCTCCGAATTTTATGAAGAAATTTAATTATCGCAATTTTAAAAAGATGTTATTACTATCATATTAAAAAAATCAATAAAAATTTTATTTAATATATGGTTCACAGTAGATTAATCTTCGAAAATTACTTACGATTTATTTCTAGTTTACGAATTTGTTAAATTTCGATTATAATAGGTAAGACTTCGTATTATTTTTTCCCTCCATTTCAAAATTCTCCAAACCATTAAGATATATACAGTTGTAACTTCAACCCTCACGATGATCCAACGCCAGTCCATGACGTTACGCCAATCTTTGATCAATGCACCAAGTTTTCGCAACCAATTATTTTTATTTTTTCCTTCAATTATCTCCTCCTTTTCTAATAAGTTCTTTTGAATAACTTCAAAAATTATTTCCCCGCGACATATAGGACAAGTAGGAATCGGTTTTAATCTAAGATTTGGATTTTGCCATCCTAAACGCGATACAACACCAATTCCCAACCATTTAAACATACAATCTCGATGTGCTACATGATGAGAGACTTTACAATAATTTTCAATAACTCCTAATGAATCCTTATTCGGATCATCAGAATAATAAGGTCCATCCCCAATTCCAACTCCATAACATACACAACAGTCATCATCTTTTGTGCCATCTAATACTGGTCGTCCTTTGATAATCAAACACGTAGAATTTCGGAGATGCATAAAATGTCTTAAAAGAAGAAAATGAATAGATTCTTCTATAAAACACGTCGGTAAATAGCACCAAAATAATTCTGATATTAAAGCAACAAGTGGCGGAAGAGAAATGACATGTGGAGAAGGAAGAGACTAAATGAGATTATAAATAAAATTAGATATCAATATGACAATAAAAAGTATTAAAAGTATTCAAAAATACTTAATTACCTTGATTTTCAACCATCGCAAAAGTGCGTATACAATCTGTAATGATAAATATCATGCACAATGTGATAATCGTCGAATAATTTATAAACCAAATTATAATATTATTATTCTTTTTAAATTTTTACATTTATGAACCTATTATCTAGTTATTTCCTAAAACATTGTCTTTGATTATCTCTCAATAACGAATCATGTTATGTAAATTTTGCTTATCCTACCAGCATATGAAAACACGCCACTATCTTTTTTTCACCTTCAGAAAGTCTTTTACGAAATATCAAAGGTGCGCCACCAACATTAGCTTTGTAAAGCAATAAATATGCTATTTATCACCGTTTATTTAAAAATAGTCAGTTATATTATTCAAAACACAAAAATTTTAGAAAATAGATTTACCTTTAGTCCAAGAACTACAAGCCCATGCGACAGCAATAATAAACTTTGCATATTCGGATGATGACATGTGGAAAGAGTAAAAATAATTTCACTTCAAAAATAGATGAGATATTTATCGCATTATCTCCACGTGATACCAACTTTTTAAATTGAATTTGCGAAAATCATAATATGTATTAATAACAATGTCGAGCTCAAAAACAAAGAAACTCACCGATCAAGGTAAAATATTTATTTAATTAAAATTTTTATATAAGTTTTCTATTGAAACAAAATTTTAAACAGAAATAACGGCTCAGTTTAACACTATGAAAACAGAGCTACAGAATATAGCTCAAAAGATCGGGGAGTTAGAATCCGAAGCTGACGAACATAAGTGAGATTTTCTTTTATATGAAACTTATGATATATTTATTTTGTTTCAATAACTGTTTTGACTTGCTTAGGGCAGTCATAGATACATTATCTCCTTTAAATGGTGATCGGAAGTGTTTTCGTTTGGTCAACGGAGTATTGCTTGAACGCACTGTAAAAGACGTGTTGCCTGCTTTGCAAACGAATCATGATGGGGTAAGCGTATAATAAAATTGGTTAATTGTCTAGAAGCATTATTTATGTTATTATTTTTAATAGGTAAAGAATATAATGAATAATCTTGTTCATACCTACAAAACCAAAGAGGAAGAATTCATCGCATTTCAAAAAGAACATAACATTAAAGTAATTTCGAGATCATAACTAAATCATGAATAAGTTTATACGTATATATTAGCATATTTGCATTTTCCTATTTTCTGGTTTTTTTATTATTACTGTTTATACAAATTCAGAATAAAAAAAATATTATTCTAAATATTGAAGGAAAAAATAATATAGAAATACATATAAATACAAATTTAACCAGTTATTTCCAAAATTTTTGTTCTAGATTTATCAGCCAATAGTTTGGCTGTTTTAGCCGTAACTATTATGGGTAAAATATAAATGGTGTAAATCAGGGAAATTACCACCGAAAATAAAATTACGATATCTTCGTAAACTAAAAATATATAAATAAATAAATGAGATAAACTCGAAAAGTGAAAATAATCTTAAATGAATTACAAGAACTAACCTCTATCAAAAATTATATTCGGAAGTGTATTCATTGGAAGGTTTCTTGGATCATAGAATAAAGATACTCTAGTAGGCTTTTTAATAGATTCCATATTTTTTCAAAATTCAGGTTAAATAATATTCCGTACAATGAAGCCAAGATCAAAAATTTTCCCAACGTGAATATAAATTTTTCATTGGGTTTGTTATTCATATTTAACAGACTCACCTTTTGTTGTTGTCCCCTGTTGTTATCATAATAAACAATAAATAAACTTAATAAAGACACAATAACAATTCTAACTTGAATTAAATATTATATTATATACTCACGAATTATCTTCTAATTTATTTTTTAGATTTCTTATTTCTAATTCTTGCGATGAAATTTTGATAGATAATTCACGCATCAATTCTTCAACTTTAGTTATATGGTCAAGTTGAAGTTGTTGCACATCCGTCATCGATTCAAATGTATTCAAATTAGAGGATTGCTTTTTGATAGTCTCCTCTAAAGTGCCATTTAAGGTGAGTAGAGACTTATTGGCAATTTTAAGATCAAGGAACTTTATCATTGCGAAAATTTAATGATAAGTATACAAAGTTAATCTCAAATAATTTAAAATTTTTCTTTTTTAAAAAAAAAAAAAAAAATAGTTGATATACCTTTCTTTGTATTTTTGGATTAGAGGACATATTCATCAATTCCTCTAATTCTTCTTGATCGTCTTCAACTGTATTTTCTTCCTCATAATCTTCTATTTCATTATTTACATTCATTTGTGCAGAAACTGATATTTTCTTACGAGGTCCAGGATCACTATAATGTGATACTATAGTAGATGATTCTATTGGACCACCATATGTGACATCAGACCAACTTTTTTGGTTATTTGATTGTGTATTATGTACATTATGTACGTAATTATCATTTTGATATTGTGATAAATAAGAACTGAAATCGGAGTTAGTATTTCGTACTTTTGGCTGTCGAGGCGAGATTTGATTACTATTATTATACAGTGATTTTCCAGGGTCACTTCCCCAAGAGACATCTGATCGAGTATCAGAACGAGCATGTTCTGATCTAAGAGTGGCATCAGAATTAGAATCGAACGAAACTTTACGAGGTTGATTATCAACAATATTCGATTTTCTATATTGGAAACTAAAATTCCCCTCAGAGATTGTAGATGCTTTTACCCTTGGCCGTCGTACTACGTTATTACGACCTGATTCATCACTAGTTTCTATCCATGCTGTAGGACTGGTTAATGAAGAATTTTCGTATTGTTCCTGATGATGTTTAGATTGCATTTGCAAATTACTAAAGTCAGAAATTATCATATTGGCTGATACTTTGGCACGAGCTCCTTTATCAACATCAGTAGACTTTTCTAAATTCAAATCATTTTTTACTTTATTTTTACTCTTTTCTACTCTAGTAATAGAAGAATCTGACGATTCTGTTTCGTCAGAATCACTCATATTATCAGAAGTATCACTCGGGTCTGGAGATTCCGTTATTTCCGAAGAATAAACTTTTAATTTTTCTTGAAAAGTGTGAGCATTAATGACGGCTTGCTTTTCGCCAGAAACGTTATTATCGTGATTTTTTGCTTGATTAAAAGCTTGGCCTACTGCGCCCAATATTGAACTATTATTTACTTTAGGTCGTATATTTGCATTAGTAATTTCATCTTTTTGGACGCCGGGTGAGCTTTTACCAAACAATTCCTCAAACCCCATTAGTTTGATGAATTAATGCTTTAGAAAACTTCAAAATTCAGATTAAATAAGTAGAAAAAACCGATTTGCAGAATAATCTAATTTTAGAACGATTGTATTTGTGAGTGTCAACTTACCGAAAAATCAGGCAAAAGTCGCGTGCCTCAACGTGATTATGTTTAATTTTTACATATTGTAGTTTAGTTCGTAATTCATTAAAATATTTCAAATCTATACAAATTTTTGACCAAATAAAAAAAAGAAAGTAATACAGTAGCATTTCTATAAGTGCATCTTCTATAGCAGCAGTAAGCCTGGTTTCAACTTATAGGAGCTCTTAATATTTTATTCTCTATAAATAAATACACATCCTTTCTAAGTGCATATTCTACCATTTTTTACTATAATCTCAAAGAGTATTTGGGAAGGCAATACTATACTAAAATACAAAATATTTTTCATTTTAAGGCTAATTAATATTAATAAGCCAAAATTATAAAACTATTAGAAAGAAAACAACTCATTAGATAATAAAAATCATATTATATAAGAAAAACAAAATATTTATATAGATCCTTTTTTTTTAAATAGTACCAGTTAAAGTTTCATTACCTTTTAATATTAGCCAATTTTTCATAAATTTATATTTCATACATATCAAATTTCATTTTTATATACAAATTTTAATAGGTTTTTATTATATTATATTTAGTAATAATCAATTATTAAAAAAAAAATATTTATTCATTTAAAATTAGCATAATTTTTACTTTTTTAGCATTATATGTTTAATAAAAATTAACTAAATATAACTGCAGATGATAGTATTATTTAACCCAAATCACATGATTAAATTAATATGATATCATTTAATAGTTAATCAAAATTAGACTACTTTGCTATCAGTGGTGATTTTTTTGGTAGTATTTTATAATGCTTTTTAAATAATATTAATAGGAATTTTTAACATGTCATGTAAATATCATATTTAATAACATATATATTAATAAGTC
>QZLH01000147.1:108849-124872 GCA_003833135.1 Oehlia diaphana | reverse complement strand
GGTTGCAAATCAGTTGCAACAAAATCAACCAAAGAATCTGTGATAGGTTTAGATTTTGATGGAAAGTAAGGTTTAAAACGTAAAGTAGTTTGGCGGGTTTCAGGTTTTTTATAATGTGATAGATGTTTTTTAGTTAAATGACGTCAAAGTGTAGATGTTGGGTTACCAGGTGAATAAAGTTTTGCACACAAAATACACTTATAGTTTGTAATTAACCAACTTTTCTCATCTTGAATTTTTTGAAAAAACTCTCAAACATCTGCTGACAATTTTTTATTTATAATTCTTTCATCATCAGATGCTAAAGAATCATCTGATAAATTATTATCGTCATTTTCAAAAACTCCTGACATAGTTGTAATAATGCAAGATGATATAAAAAAATGTAAGAATGTAAAATCCGTTATTCTTTTATTGTAAAAAGTTACACATGCAGATGCACGTAACTGTTAATTGAACCGATTTAAAACTGGTTCACTAAACTGGTTTCTATCGGTTCGGTCTCAGTTTGGTTTGATGTTTGAACTGAACTGAAACTGGTCCTATGATTAAGGTTGCTTGCCGAAACCTTCTTAATAACTGCCGAAACCTATACGGAAAATGCCGAAACTATAGTAAACATATAGTAAAATCTTGCCGAAATTTATCGCAGGATTTTGGAGAGGTTTTGGCAAGCAACCTTACCTATGATCAAACTGCGGTTCGAACCATCTAATCATAAACTGTTAACATCCCTAAATTGAATTAAAAGCTGTGAAAATTTATTATTTTTATTGATAGGAATGATATTAATTTGTGCAGCGAAATTTTGTTTAAATAAGTTAACGGTTACCACTTCAAATAAGCTTTTTAATCGATGTTTAATTTATGAATGGCAACTGAATCAAGCTCACTTAAACACTTTATAGTCAACTGTTTAACAAAAATTTTTAAATAGTTTAACAGAAAGTAAACAAGTCTTATATTATTGCTGTTTAAAATTTTAAATTAATGTCTTTCAGCCAAATATTTAATTCAATTTTTATCTGTTATGACTAATTAAAATATCCAAGATCTTGTATTTCAAAAATAAAAAAAAATAACCAAAAAGATTAAACAGACAAATTTATCCATTGATTATATTAGTTTTATTATCATCTGCATTTTTAAAATTTTTAAGGTCTTTTAATAATTTGTGCATATCTTCAAGCTTACGCTCCATATTTTTTATTTGTGCTTGATGCTTTTCTTCTTCTTGTCTATCTTTATCTTCAACATCTTCAACATCTACTAAACCTCTTAATTTTTTACTGATAAACGGTGGATCAAATTTAAATCCAGTTTTATTTTTATCAATTGCTATAATGAACTTACGAACTTCATTAGCAGGAATACTATAATGACTGGAAATAATTAAATAAATTTTTAATTAGCAAATAAATTAATTATAAATATTTCAAATAATAACAAATCAGTATTATACATTACATCCAATCTGGAAACCATTCTTTCTTTTTTTTGTGCCAAGGTAACATGTAAAATAATTCAATTTCCATGATAACCTTTAAAAAATAATAATAAAATATGATTAAATAAAAAAACTGATAAATCAAATTATAATTATTAAAAAATACAATACCTTTGCTTTTTGAAGTAAGAACTCTTCATAATTGTCATATTTTTCAATTGCCATATTAAGCAATCCAATAAATAGATTCATAAGATAAATTACTGTGAAAAATGTAAATAAAAATAATAAAAATGTCATTGTATGAGATTCACGATATGTCCATGGTGATAAAGATCCGGAATCACCTATAAATTTTAATAAATTAGTCATAAGTTAAAACGTTAGTTATTATAAAATAAAATTAAGTTATTTACCTATAAGAAGTAAATACATCGCTAAAAGTGAAGTGGGAAAATAATTAAACATATTTGTATTTGAATCAATAGATTGAATTAATGTAGCATTAGAACTTATAGTTCCATCTGAATTAAAAGAATTATATTTAACAGCAAGATCATTTTCATTTGTTGATCTTAAAAGAATAAAAAATGCATGAGCAAATCCAAGTATAATAAAAAGCAATATCACTAGGAATGGAATAATTTTTCTGCCAACACCAATCATTATAATAAAATAAATTCCAAAATATTGAAGTACTCGAAAAAATAATAAAAATTTGAAATTTAATAATATAATAGAAATTGCTGTAATCCAAAGAGGTGGTTCTTCTACAATAAACCAACATATAGATGTT
The DNA here is from genome assembly GCA_003833135.1 of Oehlia diaphana. NCBI lineage: Eukaryota > Fungi > Glomeromycota > Glomeromycetes > Glomerales > Glomeraceae > Oehlia > Oehlia diaphana. The sequence goes on along the minus strand of QZLH01000147.1, from coordinate 122,629 downwards.
ATAATAGGTAAAGAATATGCTCCTAAATCTATTAATAATAATAAAAAGAAATTGATTAATTTTTTTTTTTTTAAAAAAAAAAAATGAAATATATAAAATATCACTTACCAAATAAATTCCAAATATCTTTTAAATAAATTGTTTTCCGTAAATATAAAAATTGTTGAATTTCAAAAGTTAAATGTATAAAACCAAATATAATTGAAAATATAAAAAGTATTCCACGATTAAAATCAGAAATAAAATTTTGTTCTAGTGTAGCTGCAAATGTAAAACAAAGATAAAAAATAGTATAAAAAAACCAAATTAAATAATAATAAATCCTTCCAAAATGTTCCCATTTAAAATCTATAATAGCTAAAAAATTCCACAGTTGATAATAATCATTTGTATCTACATTACAGAAGAGAACAGAAGTTCGTTTATATATTAATTCATTCCAATTATTATCATATTTGGTGCTATTACAAATATAAGGAAAAGGAACAATAAAACTAATTATTTGATAATTTTCTTCTTTTTTCTTCTCTTCACTTTTTTCTTTTAATAATGACTTATTATATGATGGTTTAATATAAATATTTTTTGAATAAGTATAAATTAGAGAAGGATTAATTGAACAACTAATTGATGAACAATCAGGATCCAATAAAATAGATGTACATGAGATATATTTCATTGCTAAATTTGGATAATGTTCGCATAATTTAGTTAAATTTAAACTGATCAAACTAATCATAGTCATATAATTGTAATTTAAGTAATCGTTTGATTTAATTAATTCAATAGTTTTATCAACAATTGATTTTATAGTAAAGTAATGACCTTTTTCAATTGCTTTTTCTAAAAATTCTAATGGATTATTTATTTTATCAACAATTGATTTAATAACAAAATTATTACCTTTATCAATTGCTTTTTTTAACATATCTTGTATTTCTAGTCTAAATTTTGAAAATTCTGCTGGGTCATTTATAATATCTAAAAATAAATCCTCGTATTTTGGAGAACCAATCTTTTCAAGCATAGTTATAAAATTTGGTGATGGTAATGAAAGTTTTGAATCATTAAATTCGTTTTTCAAAATATTATTAATAAGAGATTTAAATTCATTATTTTTTGTTGTCTTTCCATATGTTAAAGTTTCAATATATTCGTCCCATTCCTTATTCATCCAAAAATATCGAAGTCTTAATTTTCTAAAAGGTTCGTCTTTAGCTATTGTATAAATATAAATTCCTTTTCTAATAATTAAAACCAATTCTTGATTATCTAATTGTTTATATGAAATTAAATCAGTATAATGATAACATTTTTTGTTCCCAATTTCTTCCCATTTATTATTATTTTGTGATTTTTCAAATACTTTAATATAAACATCCTGATTTGAATTTTTTTCAAGAATAATTTGAAAATAATTTCCATATTCTAATTCAATCTTATTATTATCTGGAAATTTAAAACCTTCTTTATCATTTTCACTAATATCTTTAAGCATATTTCTTATAGTTGTGAAAATAGGTTTATTATAAATATAAACAGTATTTAGTATTTTTTCAAATTTATTTCCATTTGTAATTGAAACATTATTATCAACAATGGAAATCTTTTTATCTGATTTAGTTACAATATTTTTATCGGTGTTGATATTATCAATATCAATTACATTGGAAGCATTAAAAGGATCTAGAAATCTACTTTTATTATTGCTATCTTTAACAATTAATAATACTTCAGATCCATTCTTTAAGGTTACAAATTCTATTGGAGTATGATGATAATAAATATCATCTATAATATTAAAATAAAATTATAAATATTGTACAAAGTATAAAAACATTTTAAAAAAAAGAAGTAAAAATACTAACTGAGTCTTGAAATCCACATTCCATTTTCCATTGAAAATATATTAATTTTATCATGATACTTTTTAATTTTTAATGCCAATAATGTTTGACATTTGTTTATTACTATACTAAATGACCTAATTGAATTATCAGAAGTATAATCAGAAAGAAAGTATTGTTTCTCAAAATTTATTCTATTTAATTTATCTAAATTATTTAAATTCCATTGGTACATCCGACATCCATTAAAAAGAAATAGCTTTGTTTGATAAACAAAACAATTTGTATTATGTTTTATTAAACCTTCAAGGATTTCTATATCATATATTTTATAATTCTCCCAAGAAGTTGTATTTGTTGTTGGCTTTAAGTATTTATAAATTTTATAATCTTTAAATTTATCATTTAACGATACTAGAATTATATCACCATTTGGAAGAAATCCAATCGAATGTCGTTTAACATAAAGTCCTTCTGCATGCTTTAGTTGAAGTGATCGACCTTTATCACCATTTAAATCAATAAGATCTATATAACAGATAATATAAAATTTTAAATTAATTAAATTAAATATAAAATATTACTATAATAAATACTTACAATAATTATTTTCATAATCAATTTTATTTTCAATTTTATATTCACTTTTATTTTTATTATAACGATAATAAAATAATAAAATTTTTTTATATAATACAAATGATTTTAAATCTATATCTATACCCATTTCTTCATCACGATTAAGATCATCAAGCTTAAAATACACATCGGGTTGTTGATGTCGTTGTCCATTCGTTTCAATGTTAATTGACCACCCATGAATTGAATTATCTTCTTTACTGTAAGTAACAACAAAATTTTTGAGAACTTCTTCATTATTACTATCAACAATTGAATTATCTCCTTGCAAAGTTACTTCACTATTACTATTAACAATTAATTTATCTTTTTCACTATAAGTAACGTCGTCACCGTAAACTTCTTTATTACTCTCAATATCAAGGATTGAATTATCTTCTTGAGAAATAATAATTTTATCTATTTGTTTCCCATTATGTGGTCGGGCAGGATTCTTTTCTGGCAAAGTTTCTTCACTATTAAAATTACCAATTGAATTAACGTCGTCACTGTAAATTTCTTTTTTACTATCAATATCAAGGATTGAATTATCTTCTTGAGAAAGTGGTGGCAGTGCCGGAATTTCAATAACAGTGTCTTCCATGTCGCGTAATTAAAGAGATAAAATTTACGACAAAAAATTTTTCGGAGCGTCTATTTATATAATTACGAATAAAATTTAATTTTACCATTTATGTTAAGCATAAAAGATTAATCCGTAGTAAAAGATTGTGCTTTAGATGCAAATTTACGCCAAAATTTTATCAAAGTATTTTTTTTTTTTTTTATTCTTCTAAAAAAGATTGTCGCCTAAAAATATTATTAATTTGCTGCCTTTTTTTAGTTCTTATTCTCTTCATTGTGATGAATGAAAATAGGTATAATGGCGTACATTATTAAAAAATACCTATATAGTAATTTTCAATCAGGGAAACTGGTCATTAAATTATCGTCACATTAAAAGTGAAATTTTCCATTTACTTAAATCTAAATGATGCATCGCATACATTTATTGGTAACACATAATGATAACATAAAAGCTAAACTAATTCATGGGCGGTCCTCGCAGGAAGTGCATAATCTCACTTTCTTCGGAGTTGACATACACACAGATTCATCTCGAGGTCGTTTACAGAGCCCGACACTCTTTAATGATTTTGTAGACAATTCTCCTGTTTGAACCATATTTATCGTCTCTTTGACTACAGACTAACGTTTACTCAAATATGTCAACTTTGTACCTGATCGTTTCTCTTTGCCATAGTTTCCTTAGGCAATCCAGTGATAAAAGATCCGCCATTGATAGTACTTGCATTTATATTTCCATTCCCGTTGAACTCAGTAATTGTTGACTGGTAGATGTGGAGTTGGCGCGGTCTACTCCTTTTTCTTGCTTCCGTGAATTCGTGATCATTCTAATAAAAGTGATTTATAAATTATATTGTTCGATTGGTATGTACAATCCCATCCGGTCGGTAAAGGGCTTTAACATCAGACAACTGAGCGAGTCTACGCCCGATATGATGCCAAAATTCGATACAAATGCCAAGAAGCTGGCGAAATTTTGTTAATGATTTTTCAGATACATTGTTATAAATCAGAAAATGATAGAGCTAATGAAATGTATGATGCTATCAAAGAAGTGCCATTTTCATTTCTTTGCTCTACAAATAATTTCTACAGTTAATTTGTTTCTATCTATATCGCTAACTACGATACTTTCACAGCTTCTATAAATATCAGATTTCCGAAATAAATTATCCCACCCATATATACAATATTTTCGCCTATATATATTACTTATTTCACTTACACCCACATAAATCATGAAAAAGATTATTTCTTGAAAGAGAACCTCTCTGAAATACATACCGCGGAAAAAAATTAAAGACTGGGACTTTGCAAATTATACTTTGCAAATAGCGACACGTGAAAAGGCTAAAGAATTTGCAAAAGATCTGGACATATTTGATAATCTTATCAATATAACACAGCAAGGAAATAAGACATTGAATAAAATTTTAATCACAACACTTTATTTTTAATAAAAAAAAATTTGATAATGCGATAGTCCGTGAATGGTATGATCTATATATATAATTCAATACTTTACTTTCGTCAGTAAACTGGTTAATAATCATTTAGATAAATTAATCCTTATTGGGCAGAGTTTCGCTTGTCTTACTTGTTCAAGTAAAGGAAACTTTACTTCACGATGTCTGTAAGTTGAAACTGAAGTTGTCATAGAAAGCGGAAGGCCATTATTCCTTTTCTTTTAAAATTTTACTAATTGTTGACCTTTCAATATTTAAACTATAAAGTTGGTTAAAATATGTTGCAGATTTTTAGTTTGGTAGTTACAACTGAATTTTTTATTATAATTATTAGTAAGAGAACTTTACAAGCATCTTAGCAAAAATATAATTCTTTCATTATGATAATTTTTTTTTGATAAAACACATTTAAAAAATTGTACAATATTTGGTATAACGATCCCAGATTACCTGAACAGATATCAAGTTCTGTGTATGGAAGTAGTGATAAATTTAAACCAAATAATTAAAACGAGCACTATATGTCTATATCTTTGATATACAAAAAATAAATTCTTTTAGATTTCTGTAAATATCGAAATCACGATTAATCACCTGACGCACATCATTCTTATATGCACATGACGGGAATTTGGTAAGTCCTTATCACTATGAAATCTCTCCGTCGTAAACAATAAAACACATAATGCTATAAATTATTGTGTAACATTAAACATGACATGGCGGTGCTTTGGCTTTCCCAAGGCAAAGATTATTCATATAGAAATTCTTAATTTTATTACATTACGAGAATGTCTATGCTCATGTGTCTAGATATATTTAGAAACGGTTAGAAAATGAATGGTGTGAATGCTCCATAATGCGTTTATACATTAATTTGTAAATTTTCTTCATTTAAATGCAGCCATATAGTAATGTAATAAATGTATGTGTAACATAAATCAAGATCACGTGAGTGAAAAAAGTGTCGGGAAGATCACCATCTAATATAAAAATTTGTATCGATTTTTTAGATTTTAATTTTTGTATTATACTAATGGGCAAGGAAAATTCTAAAGTTGAGCCTTCATTGATCCTGCCTTTTGCTCCTATTGAAGACGAACCAATGTCATCTTTGACGGTTGAAAAGACTAAAGTTACTTCAACTGACACTTCACCTCCAATACCGTCGCTTGTCAGTGAGGAAAAAACCAAAGAAGTAGGTTTACAACCTACTGGAGACACCAGAAGTGTCGAAGAAAGAAATCTGACGTGAGTTTTACAGCTATGGTTTGCTTGGACACAAGTAAAGAAACCCTTTTGTCGTTTGTGTGTTTCTGCTTAAGCAATTTTTAACTAACCATTAAATAGACGACACCACCCTGGTCACTTTCGCGATGATCCAGTAGGTTTTATGATGCAAATGGGTGCTTTTTATCAAGGAACGGTAAGTCGCCTCTTTGATTAACCAATCTAAGTTGATGAAATTTTAATGATTCTGATGTAATATATAGGGCTGGAGAAGTTACAAAAATTATATAGGAACACGGATATTATATGAAGGATATACAGAAGAAGTTAAAGAACGAGTTCTTAATAGTGAACGTGGTAATATTAATAGTAATTATAATAATATTATATTATTTTATTAGTTTTTTTAAAAAACATTGCTTTCATTATAGTCCTTTATATGATTGCTTATTTGGCCGAAAAACAGGCAAACCTACTTGCTCAAACAATACCAAATGCAACTTCAAAAATGATTGCAAGAAGGAAGAAATTACTAGAAAAGGAATTACAAGCTGTTGCAAATGGGATGGTTGATAAATTAGTAGCTGATCTTAATAGTTTGAGATTTATTAGGTTTGTTTATAATTTTAACCACTTGTTTTAAGAAGGGGGCGATAGTAATATTATTTAACTTCTTATTAGACTTTTCGGTTTCTTTGTAAATAATATACTAGTAAGGATGTATCATCAGGGAGTTCACATATCAGAACGCGAGTTTCTTGAGGTAAGACTTTATTATAAATTATTTTCTTTTTAACATTATACATGTATTTACTTATTGTTTGATCTTTTTAGCTTCGTCGGGTGGCTATTCATGCTGCTCAAAATTCGCAATCTCTTATTATTCTTCCTTGTCACAAATCTCATATCGATTATCTTGTCATATCTTATATGTTTTTCCGATTGGGTCTAGCACTTCCACATATTGCCGCAGGAAATAATCTTGATTTGCCAATTGTTGGTAGGATTCTTAAACGAGGTGGTGCATTTTATATCCGTCGTTCTTGGGGAGAGGATCAACTTTATGGAAGTGTAGTTAAAGAATATCTAGAGGGTTTATTGGAACGTGGTCATAATATTGAATGTTTCATAGAAGGAACCAGAAGTAGGACTGGAAAATTGTTACCACCGAAGTTGGGTATTTTAAAAATTATATTGGATTGTATACTATCGGGAAGAGCAAAGGATTGTTGGATTGTTCCCATGTCTATTCAATATGATAAAGTGATCGAGACAGAGTCTTATGTCAATGAATTATTAGGAAATCCCAAAGAAAGGGAAAGTTTATGGGGTATAGTAACTAATACAAGATTATTACAGTTGAAGTGGGGTCGAATTGACGGTAAACTAACACTGTAATTTCTTTATTATCGTACTATGTTAATATTTACTTTATTTAACATTTTTATCATCTTTATAGTGCGATTTGCCAAGCCTTATTCTCTTCAAGGATTTATTAATGAACAGATTGAGAGAAGAAGGTAATTGTCTGAGTTTATTATTCATTTTAGTTTGCGTATCTTATTTATAAAATATTGTTTTAAATAAATGGTACAGATCATTTGATCCAAATAATGAACAACAAAAAATTACGTTATTGAGAGCTCTTGGCTACCAGTATGTATTATTTGCTAGTCAATATCGATATATTGGAATATAGAATTAATTACTAACAACGTGTTTATATTGACAATATTAGGGTTTTGTCAGATATTGTGAGCATTTTATCTATATAAAGGAGTTTATCAAATGAACAAATTCATGGCAATTCAGATGTTTTTTATTTATTCATGTTTATTTTTAGAATTCAGTTTCAGTAGTAATGCCGACCGCTCTTGGTTAGTTTATTTATATATTATACAATTTTCTTATACTGCTATGTTATTTATTTAACAACTTAAATTATTATTAATTGAAGTCGGTACCGTAATATTGACATTACGTGGTCGAGTAAGTTTTCAATTTTCATAAATGATGAATTAACAATAAATAATTTTAAATAATATCGTAATATTCATAGGGAGTTGGTAGAAATGAATTAATTAGACGTGTGGAATGGTTAAGAACCGCAATCCTAGCTAAGGGAGGACGAGTAGCAGATTTTAGTGGTATGACCATAGGAGAGATAGTTGATAGGTACATATATTTTTTTTTTATTAATTCTATTTTATAAATCATTGTATATAATCTTAATTTTATTATACAGAGCTATCACTGTATTAAAAGATTTAATTAAAGAACGAAAAGAGTTGTTGGAACCAGTTTTTTATGCCGAAAAAAGATTTGAATTAAGCTTTTATCGAAATCAGGTAAAATAGATAGCATTAACTTATGTTATTGAATTTCAAATTAATACAAAATATTCATTTTAATAAATAATATATAGGTAATGCATCTGTTTGTATCAGAGGGTATGTATTATTAAAATGTGGTAGACTATTTAATTATAATACCATTTAGTTAACTATATTTAAATTTACCGACGTTATAAGCCATTGTATCTGCAGCAATGTATACAAAAATAAAACAGGGAGGAGCAAAATCAACACAGCGACTTCATATATCTACGCTTTTAGATGAAGTGACATTTTTATCACAGTTGTTGAAGGTTGAATTTGTATATCAACCGGGTGAGATCGAAACAAATTTGGAGAATACGATAAAGGGATTAATAGTATGTTGAATTTTACTATTTTAAACAAAAAAAATATTATTTTTTTTTGCTAATTTTAATTTAATAAAAATAACATAGAATGACCAAGTCATGAAACTTGAAGGTGAATATGTTTTATTATCTGATAGGGAAAGAGCGATTGGACGAGAGAACTATGGTAAAATTTGTTTAAAAAATATTTGATACATTTTCTTATGTACTTCGTATAATTTAATAATAAGCTTCTTTTATTATTCCATTAAGATTTTTACTGCTTCCTGATATGGCCGTTTATTGAAACATATTGGTTAGCAGGTAAGTAACCCTTATGTAAATTATTCAACTATATGAAATCTTACTAACAAATCAATTATGTTACAGCTATTAGTTTATTCTCTATGACACCAACTAATTCTCCTCAACCTACAACAACAATCGTAAACAAAACTACGTCAAAAAAACCTGTTCCTATAATATGGTTTAATGAACAAGATTTTCATAATAAATGTCAAATATTTGGCAAAACTTTATATTATCAGGGAGATTTATCATACTTTGAAGCTATAAATAAGGAAACGTTAAAAAATGCATTTATTAGATTAGAAGAAGTAGGACTTATAATGGTAAAACGTAGTCGCAACACAAAAGTAATGACAACAATTGCATTATCTCCTGATTATATACCAACAAGGAATTCTGAAGGAGCGATAGAACCAAAGGGTAAATTATGGGATTTAGTTGAAAGAATTGGTAAATTTCGTAGAGAAGGAAAAAACCGAAGAGATAACGCTACTGTAAGCTCACGTGTATTAAGATTAGCTGAAATAGTAGGTACACCTTCTACGGCTGATGTTGTTGTGATGACTAATTTAATGAGTAGACCGGTTAAAGCTGGTAAACCAGAGGCCAAACTTTAACTCGTTTCTTATACTCCTCAAATAATAATATTATTTATTCATATATAGAAATTTATAATATTTTTTGAAAAATTGGTAAAAAAATGATTGTCCTATTTAAAAAAATAAAAAAACGAAAAATTAAAGCAAAAAAAAAAATATTTTTTTTTTCTTGACAAATACAAAGCTTCAATATAAATATAGAAGACAAATAATTACAGATAATTGATTTAATAAATCAATTTAAGCCGCAAAAGAGTACAATATACAAAAAAAGTTCAAATAATAATTTTATATAAAGTTATTATTAACATGAAATGTTTACTTAAATTTTGTTATAAATTTTAGATGTAAATATCAAATATATATATATATATATATATAATAAATAAAGAATTTAAATAAAAAAAAAAAAGAAAATTTTTACAAGAAAAATGTTATAAAAAGGTAGGTATGAAGGAGGAAATTTTTAACCTTCTACCCAAACATTTTTTTTTTTTATGATTCATTGGGATTTTTAGCATATTTGGCTAATAATTCTTCACGTTTCTTTTCCCACTTTCTCCATTCGCCATTACCGAGGCTATTATTATGAGAACCCATGGCATAATCGGTTGGAACACCCGGATTTTCATTTACCCACAACAATGAAGGTGTATTAAGAGCTCCATATCCGTACATATATTCATCAGAGCCATTACGCCAATTTCTACCATACTGCATTGCACTATTAACAGTTCCGCTACTCAAGGTTCTACCTCTTCTTTCAAAAGGTCGATTTCGATTATAATTGTAAAATGAAGCACGTCTGAAATGTTGTGTTGCAATAGTATCGCCTGGTACTAAAGGAGCTCTTTCGTCATCAGGACTTCTTATTCTACAACATCGGCAAATACAACAACACAAACAAAATAGTATTGAAATAAATAATATTCCAACAAGTGCTGATGCAAAAGATATAAGAGCCTGTTTATGGGAAACTATTATATAGCATTAAAGTATATATTTAGAGTTAAAATTATGCGTAATTAATGAAAAAATATTTTTTTTTTGATTCTTTTTTCAAATTAACTTTTGAAAATCGAAAATTGTATCTGATGTAAGAAAGAAAGTTATTGATTGATTCAGGGTGAACAAATTATTTTAAATAAATGCTTGCATACCAAAACATTGAGCATATTCATATTCCCAATTATCAATCGTACATATCTCTGGATCCTTAAACGGTCCCTTCCAACCACCTTGTACGCATTTATTCGTCTAAATTATAGAATATAAATAAAAGTTTTTTTAAAAAAAAAGAAGTAATGAAAAGAAAATGAGGACTTACAGTAACACAGAAACCACACGCTAAATGACTAGTACATTCTCCACAGGTGGCAAAAGCAGAACACTCTATTAATTCTATATTGAAGGAGAAAAAGTAAGTATTAAATTCCAAGTTGAATATCAAAGGTCCTATTTAAGTATAACATCGCGTTTGTATATACCTGTAATGTTGCTTTGAGCGAAGCTTGTCTGAGATTTCAGTAAAACTAACACAAATAGAATACTTAAGTATGAAAAAGGTCTTATCAAGGACATGTTAAACCTCAAAATATCGACTTTTTTGATAAACAAACTTTATTTTTTTATTTATAAAATAATAAGAAAAAAAGAAATTAATTTTCTTTTTTTCAAGGGCCTTTCCAAAAATAAAAAAAAACCTTGTAGCTTTGATTTTAAGTAGGAATTAAAAAGTAAAGAATAAATAAGAAAATAAATAGGTGGACAAATAAAGGAAAGACAAAAAAAAAGAAAGACGAATGATATGAAATTTTGGTATGGCGATAGGGGTTTAATATATAAAGAAATTTTTTTTTTTAATTTTTATTTATGTGAAAAAAAAGGTTAAATTTTAAAGTTTTCTACATAACCCCGAGATTTTCCAAAGTAAATATGGTAATACAGTCGATAAAAGATGAGCCACAGTCTTTTTGCATTTCAAATTTGGCGTTATTCATTTATTTCATTTTCACGTGAGCAATAATGAAAAGGTTATCATTCGCGATCGATAATCATTTTTTTTTTTCTTGGGGGTTCTTATCTTTAAATTTTTTCCAAATCGGCAAATTGGAATTAAGAAGGGGGAAAGAGAACAAAAGAACATGTATTTACCAGATAGTAATATAAATAAATACCAACTGTTGAAAAATAACCCCAAGCCTCCTTTCTTCATCCCTTTCAAGTTACTTAACAGGTATTCAACAATGTATTAATTTCCATAAATTTTTATATATCACGCGATAACAGATCTACGTTCTAACTTCTACATAAATTATTGATATCATATCAAATTACCATGTCCAGACTCCAGAACTCCCAGCGTGCTTTTCAAATAATTTCAGCTATAATAGTAATGGTTAGGAAGGATCTACCTTTAATTTTTTAATGGTGTGACTATAGAAAATCATATTGAGACATGAAAAAATATTCTAAATTACTTTAAAAATATTCGACTAAAGCATTATATAGATATCTTATTCGACAGCTTTTATTTTGGATATTATCTATCTTATCTTCTTGTTTAGAATCCGAATATAAGTTAGAAGCCTCAATAATTTACATTATTATTGATTATTTACTTGGAACCGACTACCTAAATGATATTCGAATATTATTTAGCAGAGAGTGTTCAAAATTTCGAAAATAATTTAATTATTGGCACAAGGAAAATTATATAACTTCTTGCAACTTGAGTCGCAATAAAATAATAATAAATCGTATATTTTGTATAGGTCATTATATGAAAAGATGATTGGCGAGAGAATGTTCCACGTGATATAGCTTAAAATGTAATTGTTTAACGAATTTAGTTAAAAAAATCGCGAATAATGGAGTTATGTTCACCCTCTCCAAAAAAATATTGCGGCTGTAATACCGGTACCCTGCTTTAATGATTTTGAACAAATGCAAAATTTTCTTGGTATAAATTTTTTTTTAGATTATCGAACAAGAAAATGTTTCAACAAATTTTAATGACGTCTCGTCAAGTACCGATTAGTGTGACCATTATTTCATTGTCGTCATATCTAATAGCTTGCGTTATTGACTCTTCAAAGTTTTACAAAGTACGGTAAATCAAAAAATAATCTACGAAATATAGCTTACGTTACCATAGAGTAACATTGTATTACTAAAATTGATCGTATGATCAGATAAACAATTAAGTTAAATTTCCGAAAAATACCCGGTCAAAAAGTTGATATATTTAATTTAGGCAGTTTTTCAAAAAAAAAAAAAAATAATTTCAAAAAAAAACTCTCTTAGATTTTTAGACGCCATTAATTACTGTTATCAGTAATTTTTAAAACCCACCTTTGAAGAATCTGCAAAAAATGAGTAACCAACAGAATCTTAACGTTACAAGTGACTTAACAAACCTCGAACGGGGTATGTATATTATGTTATTTCAAAACCGTTGGAAAAAATAATTTCAAGCAAAGGACTTGCCAAAATGAGAGAAAATCAACAAAAAGGTTTAAATCTCTTATACAAAAGCAAAAAAAAAAGCTTTTTTTGCGTTCATTATAGTTTATATTGCTTAAAAATATTATATTGCTTACGTGCACTTTTGAAAATTATTTTAAAACTTGGATTCACTTTCGTTTATTTAGATGTTTTTTCAATGATTCATAACGCTTTCAAAGCGTTTTACTTCTTATTTTTACTATCTTTTTACTCCTTTATAGCGCGACAAATATTATTATTTTTAATTTATTTTAAATATTTTCTCATCTTGCACGTATTAACATATTTTTTTTTTACTTTTTCTTTTCTAATCGTCCTACAGAGGTTATGTTTCAAGTTGCGCGGTTTCTCCAAAGGTTCCCGCAAACGCGGGGTGCTCATCAGTCTTTGGTACAAGACCTAACGGAACACCCCGAATTGCTCCCCCTTCGAACAGATTTTGAAGGGAATATACACCTGCAAACCTACGAAGAGCTGGTGAGTTTTTCGTATTATTATTCTTTTATATTTTCATGTTTCTTTTTTTACATCTTTTATATGTCACGTGTTAAAGAAAAATGTATTTTTTTCCGACAAAAAAAAAAAAAATTCTCTTCTGATTATGATAATATTTCATCTCACGTGACTTTACCTCACATGATAAAATCATGTGACTCTTATAGGTACGTTTGCCATGCAGGCCATTAAGTGTTGGTAAATTGAGCGAAAATTTATACCAAGCCGAAATGGCCAAATTTCCGGAAATCGATGCCCAACGAGCGAAGTTGGGCTTGGCACAACATGCTCCATCAAGGTTACTAGCTGGTCTTGTTGACCAAAATCCGGGTTAGTTTCTCTCTCTCTCTCTCTCTCTCTCTTTTTTTTTTTGTTTTTTTTTTTTTTTTTTTTTTTTTTTTTTTTTTTTTTTTTTTTTTTTTTTTTTTTTTTTTTTTT
>QZLH01000147.1:7381-95077 GCA_003833135.1 Oehlia diaphana | reverse complement strand
TTTATTGAAATGTATTGGAAAGCAGCAAAAAGATATATACGTGAACACTGTGATTATACATGGAATGGCTTGCAAAAAACTGTTTCAGAAGTATTAAATTCTATTCCATTAGTTGAAATAAGTCAGTTTGCATGAAAATCATGAAGATATATGAATATTTATAGAAAAGGAATTACAGGAAAACTTGCTGTATTTGCAGAAAAAAAATATAAATCTCATAGAAGAGTTCCTGATGATATATTTAATCAAATTACTTTAAATGATAATAATAAATAATAAATTATATATAAAAAATTATGTATAATTAATATTAAGTATTGCATTAGCCAATCAAATTTATTTTAAGTCATGTGATTTTGTATTATGTCAGCAAAAAAAAGAGAAATTTTTTTTTTATTTGCTTAATGTATTTATCTTTTTAAAAGCTATCTAATTATAAAATCTTATAAAATTCTGACCATTAGATTACAAGATATAAGGGGTACCTATTATAGAGATACTGCACTGTATCATATAAAATTTTAAAAAATTGTAAAAACAACAATACTATTATTTTTAAAATAATAATAAAAACTAGAAAAAAGAAATTTAATATAGATATATTAATTAAAATTCTATACTGTCATATATTAAAATTTCTGGTATTATTATTAAGTATAATTTTAAATAAACTGCTAGTATCAGACCATTTGTTTATTTTTTATTTTTATTATATAGTATCATATATAGATAATTATTAAAATTTTCTTTTGAGTTTTCTTTAATTAATATAGTTGTATAAATGTTAAAATAATGAAATATTAAATATATATTCTGTATTGTTTACATTATCATATATTAAAATTTTAGGTATTATCATTATTTACATTTTCAAGTAATTAATAAAATATGAATTTCTATTACTTTTATACAAGTAGTATACAGTATATTAAATTTGCTTATTATTAGCTAATAATTAAATTCAAAAATCTAACAGCAGAATCTAATATTATTTTACCATTAAGAATTACTTAAAAATATAATTACTCAATTTGTATAGTATAAGATTATAAGATAATACTACAGCATATACTTTAAGAGTCCTAAAAACATCTCATATTAAAATTTATAGAGTTTACATAGATTTATATATTAATTTCAGCCAGAATTACATATTATAGGAATATATTTAAAATTTATTCTATATACTTCTGATTTTAAAAGAGCCACTGGTTTGAATAGTAAAATTGCATTTATACTATCAATATTAACTGAATTATTTTATAAAATACATTTTATTATACATTATTTGTGAGTTTTAAAAATGAGAAATGTTCAGGATTCTATTCTTTGCTTATATTTTACTAGATTTTTCAAATTTTTTTATTTTGCAACATAAAATAAATAAGAATAATATTAACTAAACCTTTTTTCTGACCATTTTTAAGGATGTTGAGCAATTTTAATTAGAGCAACTTCTTTTGATTTAGGCCATAGTTTTTGTGAAAATACATACTATACCAGTGGTGTGTTTTAGTAAAATATATTTATTTGTTGCTTAAAAAAAATTTTAAATAATATATTTAAACCAATTAATCAAATATACAATACAATGTTATCTTTATTATCTATTTAACTATTTATTTTACAAAGTGAAAGAATCATCTAAATATCTAAAAATATCAAAATTAATATTTTTAGAAATTTGTTTGATATAATCAAAACTAAGATTACACCTAAATAATTGAACATTATTACGTTCTGTACGAGTGAGAAGATGATAAGTCACAAATGTTTCTGACTATTAAAAAGAATTTAATCAATAATTAATATTTCTTTAAAACAAAAATGAATATTTAAAATTTAATTTTCCGAACCTGCTGTAAAAGTAATATATAGGGAATCATTGAATCCAGATAAATGCTTTGAAATATTGCAAAAATACGCTCCATCTCACTTGATTGGGGACCTGTAAATTGTTCATTAAACTTTTTTTTACATAAAAAAAAGTTTTAATAAAGTTGTTTTTTCAAACTATATAATTTATATATTAATAAATATAATAAATGAACCTTTAATGCATTGATTTCTTTTTTTCTTCTTTTCCGGGAATGTTTCTGTTTTTCATGTTCTTTTGAAAAAAGATGTTTATCAAGGTTTTGCGGAATATAAGATGCAAGAAATGTGGAAATTAACAAGTATAACGACCATATAGGCAATTGATTTTCTTTTAATATAAAGAAATGCAAGAGGTTATTAATGTAGTTTTATTATAATTCGAATTTTTTCAATCGCTTACCTATTAATGGTGTTATATGCTGCGAGTATAATTTATCTAATACCAATTCTATGTGCGGATTTAATTCATTGAATAAGAGCGAATAATCATTTCTTGATACTATCCATATCAAATTTATATTTAGTAATAATATAGTAAGAATAGAAATCGATGATCAAGAATGAATTATACCGTTTACCTCTTTCCTCATTTACTGGCTGAATAAATTTTATATAAAGATCTGGTATAACGCGAAACAAATCAATTAAATCACAAGAGTCTGAAAATACACTATATATATAACCGACAAACAAACGATAAAATTCAATGTCTTCATCTTTTGGACAAGTTTTCTCAAGAATTTGAATTATATCGCGTTATTAAATCTATTAAGGATTTGTATGATTAAAAATAACGGTATGAGAAATAGCAGAACAAGAAAGGATATTTTTTGAATATTCTGGAAAATATAATTGGATAGGCTCAGTTATTCCTGGATATCTTCGAAATTTCTCCCAAGGAACTTGTGTAATTAGGATTACACAAAGATTTGTACCAGTCTTAAATAGTAAGAAGGAATCCATAATAAGCAAAGAATATAAAATTAGTATAACCATAATAAATTATATATAATTTTACCCATTGAGGGAGATTTAAGAGAGCAGGAACTAAAGTTTGAGAAAAATTCCACAATAATTCCGCGTTATCAAATATCTGTAAATCAAAAAAGAAAATTAAAGAAATAATTAATTAAATAATGAATATTTCAACTGCTGTCCCTACCAGATATCTCGTTTCTTCATTTGTTTCGCAAATTATTTGCAACATCGTGGCAAATTCATCAATATTTTTACATTTATTTTTTTTACCAGTCAAGTGTTTTAATGAAACTTCAAATATATCTTCGAGTTGAAAATATATTTTACAATTTAGGATCGAATACTTGAATGTAGGAAACCAAATCTTGAAGAGTTTCTTTACAATTTCAGTTTTTCCCAATGCTCTATTTCCGTGTATAAAAATTGAATTTGGTGCTTTTTCTGTAGGCTGATAACAAATAAACTTTAGATACATTGTTTTATTTTATTTTATTTTTTTTTGTTTTTATTGTTACGTACTTCACCAAACCAATTTATTAAGGCCTCAATTTGACGCGTTCTTCCAGGAAATTCTTCAACCAATCCGTTTACAGCGTTCGACATTTTTCCTTAAATTTGACAATTTTTTGTAGTAGCAAAATCGGGTTTTCATAAAATGTCGATCGATAGCTGATAGGTTGTATAGATCTGCAATAATAAGAGAAATTTCATCAATTTCATCTATAACCTGTAATGTCGAGCTTCTTTAAATCAGTTATTTCAAATGTAAGCTTTAAACGAAAATATTTATAGTAAATTCTTCAATTAATTAAGCATTTATTATTTATATGAATAGAGTAAAACTCGAATTTTGGTATTTTCAAGAATATCAAGCTTACGTGGATATGTGTAATTACATATTTGGATTTTAAACATTCGCTACATTCGTTAACATTCTGATTCTGTAATATAAAATTAAATTTTTTTCTAAATTGTTTATAGAGTGGGTTCTAGAGATTTATTTGGAGAAAATCAGTTGCAAGCAATTGATCGAATTCAAAAACCCTTTGGAAAAATTGATGGAGAAACGGATAGCCCAGAAGAACAAATTGATCCAATTTATTTAGGTAAATAAACCTTTCAATAATCATTTCATAATTAATATTCCTCACTTTTTTTATATATAAATAAAATTAGAACCACAAAGAATTCCTCAAAAACATAATATAACCGTATGTAATATACATTTTCGTTCATATATACTGGGACCAATGGATTTTTTTGTTGATTTTGCACGTCGTACGGCATTTCACCTTTCAATCCCATGTTCAGGTGTAGTTTATCTGCCAACACAAACAACACGATGGACAGTTCCAAGAGGACCTTTTGTGCATAAGAAATCCCAAGAAAATTTTGAAAGAAAAACTCATAAAAGGTTATTAACATTTAAGGATGCAAATAAAAATGTTATTGATAAATTATTATTATACTTGTCTAAAAATTGTCCTCCTGGCATTGGTATGAGAGTAACTCGTTGGGAATGGGAGGAGTTAGGAGTAGGTAAAAGAATGCTAAAAAATGCTAAAACTAAGGAAGAATCTAGAATGTATATCAATGTTGAAAAAAGATTTAACGATGATGGTGATAAAAAGGCCCCAAGCGTTGGCAATATAGCTGATATATTGATTAAGGGAATGGAAAAAGATTTATCTATAAATGATGATTTAAAGAGATCTTTAAAAGATGAAATTAATTATTCAGAATCAAAAGATAAGACTACAAATAATCTAAAAGATGATAAGGAAAAAGTCTGATACTAAGCAATAATAATTAATTATAAGGTATTATTTGTACCTGCATTAATATTAATGCTAGTTAAAATTATAGCCTAACTTCAGGATATACAAATAACATAATTATATTTTTTTTGTTTTAATTCTTAGTTTATTTGAAATCTGATAGTAATTGCAAGTATTATCAATACCTTAATTATATTTTAATTAATTAAACAATTAGAATAATGAAATACTTTGAATTCATTCAATTTTACTAGTATATTTTTCAATATATAAGTTGGTTGACATTATAAATGCTATTAGGTTGCTACTTTTGATATAATTTTAACATAAGAAATTTAGAAAATTTATTTATTATAATAATTATTAATTAATTATCAAATTTAATATAAATATAAAGCAGATTTTTGCATATAGTTTTATAAATAAAAAGTAGATTATATACACCCTTATCATAAATTACTGGATTCCATAAAATTAACTTACTGATTTTTAAGCTGTAGAAAAATTCACGGGTTTTTACAAATTTTTTTTTATTTAAAAGCTAATTGCTACATAGTTTTATTAATAAAAAATAAAAAAACTTCAAAAATAAAAATTTTTTTATTGCAAAGAAATAGAAAATAAAGAATTTATTATAATTAGCAATGAGATAATTTCTTAATGTTTTAAAACTATTCTCCTTTTTCTTAATAAATAAGAACTACATATCAATATCAAATAAAAAAAAATTAAGATTTTCGGGCCATGGAAGGTTATGAATTCTTATTGAATTCAGACAATTTTTTTTTATTTGAAAGCTGATTTATTACAGCCTTTAATATTCTAAAAATTTTCTTCTCAATATACGAAAAAAATTATTCCACTGCTAATTATATGTGAAATTTCTTTATTTTTCTGTTTCTTTGCAATAAAAAATTTGACTAAGTTTATTAAAAATTTGTGAACCTCTTTGCAGCTTGAAAATCAATAAGTAATGTTAGTAAATTTATGGTAGTGGTGTGTATCCTAGCTTAATTGATGACATGTGTAATAAATGAGGTAATAAATGAGTAAGACCCATCAAAAACGACTACACGAATTATCTATTCTCATAAGAAGAAAGCACGAACTGCTTCAGCTAATTCATCTCTTTTGACTTTTCAGGGCTTGATTACAGTTTAATGCGATAAAAAATAATAATTTATCTTTTCTTGGCTGATCACCGTTACAGCGCATGTGAAGGCAGTCTACATTTTCAATAGTTCATATTAAATGAGACGAAGATGTTCCGAAATAGCTATATATGAGCCTTCACAATACAGAACATACTTTAGGACAATTCAATTATCTCGCTTCTGCTGTTTGATAAAATTATTCGAGTCTCCTCTATGAAAGAATTTGATATATTTTTCACGTTGCTCTCCTTGTAATCTTGTACCTCAATCGCCGTGATTAATAATACTAACAACTTCTCTCGTTATACAACAGTAGTAAGTGAAGAATAATTATTTATTTTAAATACGATATTTCAAACTATCTTCGACACAAATGAAAAGAATCACTTACTCGGTAGAAGACGAACATTGATCGTGCACACAAATACGTTGTTATTTCCTCCAAACAATTCCTATTATAATACGTCTTGCTCATAATTCCAAACATCATTATTACGATAATTATATCCAATAACTCCTTTTATTTTATGATTTTCAATAAACTCAAAACAATCATTATTATGAGTATTATGTTTTCTTTTGTATTGTCTAACGTCAAAGAAAAAAATTAAATAACGTTAATATTTAGCAAGCTCAATCAATTGAAACGGTTATACAGACTGTTTATTATTGTGTTTGATATAAAGTGCAGAGATCTACACTAATTATACCCAAGATCCAATCTAAATTATTAAATTCATATTCAAAGATTAAATTAATGATATATTTTGTTTTTTTTAACAAATTAAAAGTCTTTAATTAAAATGTTTTTTGATTAGCTTATATTCTTATCACCCAACTAAATCTTTAAAAAATAGTTCACTAGACAATACTGAATTAACATCATTTTCGATTCCATTAAATTTAATTAAAGAATCAACATCTTTACTGGGATCCATTATCAACATTGAAGATGATAAAAGATCATAGGCAATATTCGTTAATTCAGCAAGTGGAGGACATGGTAAACCTTTAAATTCACATATTTTGTTATATTTTCTTATAACCTATTACATTATATAAATAAATATATAATTATTAGTAAAGAGTCCGGGGAATCTGAATATATATTAAATATCATAACTTACAGATTTAAATTCAATTTCATCTTTACCACTTTGTCTGCTTTCTTTCAATAATAATAATAAGGAACAAAGGAATACTTTTACTCGTAGAGAACTTGTACTAATATATCTCTTCCAAGGAGTATTAGTTTTCTTTATAGCTTCTAGAACCATTGGTATAGTTACATGACTATTTTCCGATACAAATTTATTTTTCACTTGTGCCTCAAGAACACCCACAGCATATCTAAAAATTTTCAATGATTGATTATTCTCAATAATCTTATTCTTAATGATCGCGCCATTTTAACATTCAAACAATTATTTAACTTATTACCTGCAAATACATAGAGCGTTTCTTGCATCTTGTGAAATAGCGCTCACTTTTCTTGCAGTGAATTCGACAGCTTCTTTTGCAAATATCTCTATATTTTCAAGTCGAGATTTCAAAATAGTGAAAAGCTGTTCATGTGTATATGGCTCGAAATCTAATCTTTCCAATCCTAAAATAAACGATAAAAAAAGTTAAACCCGCACACTCTTCACGTATTATAAATATTGATACTAACTAAATTTGCTTTCTTGACTTTTGGTTGATAATGAGTGCGGTAATCTGATTTCATTAGTTAGGGCAATCAAAACAAATCCAGAATTAGGTATAGCAGTCCATTCCAAAAGATTATTAAATACAATACTCCTTTTTGAGATAAGCGAATCAAATTCATCTATCATGAAGACACTATAAAGAATCGAATAACAATCTTCTTAATTAATAATATTGAAAAAAGGGAGAAAAAAAGAAAAAATCACAAACATTGAAACTTCATTATCTTCATCATTAAACATTTCATTCAATAAAAATTCAGCATCTTTATGAGAAATACGATCACCGGTTAAACCTTCCCAAAGGACACTATATGCCTTTTCAGGAGGCTTAATTTCCATTCCATTAATTTCAACGAATTCAAATGGATTTAATTCCTATATTATATCTAAAATGATTAACTTTCTTTTGGATTTGAAATAATTAGCGAATTATCGAATCTACTAACTTTCTTGCAAACTTTTTCTTTCAAATTTTTAATAACTTGTCGTACGGTAGCAGTTTTACCAGTACCAGGTTGACCAGATATGAAAATACGACGACCATTAAGTTCATCAATTGATTCCTTAATTTTATTATAGACTTGATCGTATTCTTTTTCACGACAAGGAAAATTTATGGGAACCTCTTCAAGTCGTAATTGTTCTCTTGCAATATCGTATCTTGTTAAAGGTTTATTGATAGGTTGAATACGACTATCAATACTTGAAGATAAACGACCTGTCCTTCTTCTGTTATATATTTTCAAAGAGAAATTAATTATTTTACAACAATTGAAAGAACATCAAAAAACATTTACCTTATAGAGGGGGGAGTAACGATTTGTTTAGGAATTTGCGTTTTATTTTTTTTGGGCGTGATGAGTACAGTAACAACGGGCTGTTCTCCGGGTGTAACTGCCTCATTCGCGTAATTTGAAACAATATCGTGAGTTTTTGATTTCAGGGGTTCATTTTTTTTTTGCGTAATAAGTACAGTAACCATTGGGTCTACTCTTTTATTACGCTTAGGTGTTATGGTCCCCGCGCCTTCATTATAATTAATCCTCTTATTACGCTTTGGTGTAACAACAAAGTCAGTTTCAATGTCTTTAGTATATTCGTTTTCAACATACTCGTCTTCAACATACTCGTCTTCAACATACTCGTCTTCAACATACTCGTCTTCAACGTTTTTTCTAATAGAATTCTTATTGCGCTTTGGTGTATCAGGAGAAGGGAATGAGTTCATCCTCTTTGTTCTTGTCATTTTGTTCCTTTTACGCGACGTTTTACAGTAGATATTTAATTGCAAAGAAGTTCAATAATATTATATGTCAAAAAATTTGAAAATTTGTCATTTAAGAAGATCATTCAACTTCACGCGACTTTATAAATGCAGATCATGTGTGAATGATACATCGTGACACTGAACGCTGTCCTCTAATTCTCACAAATGATTTAAATATAAACAAATGACTTTGCATCATACAGCATAGCCTCCATGGCGCAACCGGCTAGCGCGTTCGGCTGTTAACCGAAAGGATCCTGGTTCGAATCCAGGTGGGGGCGATTTAACCTCGTTTTTTTTTGTTCGTAGATCGTATTATAAACTAGATCATGATAATGTGACTAATTATAAAAATGTTTTTTTTTAGATAAATTATCTTTAATGTATTCAATTCAATCTCTTCGAAATAATTCGCGCGCTTTTTTATCTCGTCAAGTATTATACCACAATCGATATGGAAAATTTACTAGTAAGCATTTGGTTTTTTTTTAAAAAAAAAGGTTTTAACAATTTTATTCTAGCTATTTACTAGTAGTAAGCATTTGGTTTTTTTTTTTAAAAAAAAGGTTTTGACAATTTTATTCTAACTATTTAATTACTAGTATCAACGAGATTCATATCTTCCTTATATAAGGATTTGCCTTTAAACAGTTCTAAACAGCAAGTTATAGATCATGATTATGATGATTTTAAACAGGAATTATCTAATAGATTTTTTAAAGCTTTTGACGATAAACCTATTGATTCGGCAAAATTGAAATTAAAAGACGATGGTAAAAAAAAAATTATTTTTTTTTTAAAAAAAAGGAAAAATAAATAATATTTTTTTATAAATTCCTTTTAGTTCCAGAATTTGTAAAACAAACAGGATCATTTAAAAAGGTTTCCATTTCAGCAACAAAAAACCTAGAATCTCCGCCTTCGCCATATGATTTAACAATGTCTTCTTTGTTGTCAGCAAATTTACATTTAGGACATTCAACGTCGCTTTGGAATCCAAAAACATCACCATTTATATTTGGTATAAGATATGGTATAAATATAATAAATTTAGATTATACGTTAATCTATTTACGTAGAGCATGTAAAGTGATGAAAGAAATTTCATATAATGGCGGCATAATATTATTTATTAACACGAGAGGAGGATTATTTTCTAGGAGTGTAATAAAAGCTGCTAAACGTTGCAATCAATATCAATTAACTACACGTTGGTTACCTGGTACTATAACAAATTCTCAACAAACTTTAGGTCATTTAATGCCAAAAAATGAAAATGATGTTATTTCAAAAACATTTAAACCTGATTTACTGGTTTTATTAAATCCTTTAGAAAATGAGATTGCACTTGAGGAAGCACGATACGGTAACATTCCTACTATTGGTATAGTTGATACTGATTTTGATCCTAGTAAGGTTACTTGGCCTATACCTGCTAACGATGATTCTGTTAGAGGTATTGAATTATTAGCAGGTATACTTAGTTTAGCTGCTAGAGATGGTTTAGTACAAAGAAAATTAATGTTGGATAAAATTCAAAAAGAAAGAAAACAAGCTAGAGTTATTTATGGTCATACAATTTAGATAAAGAGATGAAAACTTTTGTGTGAGGAAGTTGGAACAATACTTATTTGTACTTAATAGTATAATTGCATTTGACTTAATTTTATACATATTACTTTAAACTATAAAAAATTTAAAAAATTGAATAAATAAATTTATTTCTTTATAAATAAATAGCACAAAAAAGATCAAACTCAAAAACTTTTTTTTTTAATAACTGATATGATTGAAAAAATTAGCATAACTAATGTGTTTAGGAATTTTGATCATTGCCTCTTAACACATCTTGCAATTATAATAAAATAAATGATATATATATATATATATACAAAATAATATTGAAGTTGTTTCTATGGATAAATTATGTTACAATTTATGATGTTATGGTTTAATGCCTTGATCTCATGTAAATATTGTTATCATCCCAAATAAATTCTAACAACATTTTCCTTTGGTTTTCTACAAATAACGCATTTAGTAATCACCTGAGAACACTTACTACACAAAGCAAAGTGATGACAGGGTAAAAGGGCATGCGTGATGTGACCTTCGAAACATACTTTACATTTCATATTTCCCATAGCAATTTCTTCTCTTTCTTTCTCCCTTGAAGAACGTAATTCATCAATTTCCTTCATTACATCTGCGACTTGTGCTTGAAGTTCAATCAACTTCTTCTGGCTAGACTGTCTGAATTTATGTTCAGAATCGTATTCAGATCTATAATGTCCAACCCTACTAACAAGGTAGTTCACACGATTTTTTAATTGTTCTACTTGCATAAGTAAATCATTTTTTTCCATTTGATCAATTTCTTGTTTAGAATTCAAACTTTTATTTTCAGATATCAGCTTCTGGTTTTCCGTCAAAAGACGTGATGTTTCTGCGACGAAATCACATTTTGGAGCCATATTTGTAATATCTGTGGGTTTTGTTTGGGAAAATTCACTGTAAGTCGAAATATAAGGAATTTCCCTCACATGAATCTTCATTGAAAGTCTCGATGAATCGGTTCTATTAGATAATGATGACGAAGAACCATTTCCTTCGTTATAACGTTTTTCGCTGCAATCCGATCTTTCTGAACTAATTCGAGGATTATCTCTAACACATAAGGGTTCCTTTATAATGTCTTTTTCAAGACAATTTTTCACAGATTTATCAACTCCATTTTTTCTAACATTAGAAACAGGTTGTTCTCTATTTGAATTATTTACCATTTCTGATGATCTTAATTCCTTATTTTCTGTATCATTGGAAATTATATTGTTCTTCTCTCGATTATTACATAAATCTTTATCTTTACAACGCTTTAATTCGTCATTTTCTGACTTTAGAATACTTTCATTAACTGTTACCTTGTCTACATTGTTTCCATTAATATTCAATGACTTATTAGATTCTATTGACTGTCCATTCGAATTATCTCCATGATATGAACAATTTGAATCATTACTATTCCATCGAGTTGGAGGTTTACACCCCTTTATAGTGTATTGTCGCGATTGGCCCTTATTCCGATTACGTCCAGGGTCCCATCCTGTCCCATTACTTATTCTTCTCGATACGTTTGAACTCCTATTATTAAATGTAGTTTGTTGATACTGGTAATTATGATCCCTTGATCCGAAATCATGTTCTCTTCTATAATTACGATCCAATCTCTCTGAAGAATGATAATTAGAATCCCTTTTGTAAGATGAACACTTATCGCTGTTGGGCCTTGTTTCTCGTTGGAATCTTCCACTATTATTATAATTATTTCTTTCGAATCGACTTCTTGAAAAAGTATTGCGGTTATTGAATGTTTCTCTTTTTACAATTGAGCGATTACAATTTTGTATTTGTCGACTAGGATCTAAAAGTCTGGTTATACCTTGTTTTTGTAAAGGATGTGTACACCCATTAGTTTTTTGAAATGGGACCTCGTTTGCCCATAATTTCCATGTACATTTAGGTCTCGCACCATCAATAAGATAATTTGGACATGTGAACATCAACTTTCCATGAAACTCGTGTCTCATCATAACGGGAAGACCACAAAAACAGTTTGGAGGAGATGGATGGCTTAAGGGATAAGAATTTCGTAAATCAAAGAAAGCACAAAACGTGAAATTAAAAAATGGACAAATAGCGAGTTCTTGATGTTCCGCATTTATATTATATTTACGATCAAAAAAACTATCCCAAGCATCCTTATGAATATGATAACCACAAACAGGTTTATCTATTTGTTTAGCAGATGATGACAAAGAATGATCTATGCTTGAAGACGCAACACAAGTTTTATCCGACTGCATTTGGTAAGTTTGAGAAATGTAAAATTATTAATATTGCATTTAATTTCATCAAGTACTTTTAATCTTACCTGATCACTATCAGGACTTGCTCGCCCGTTCACAGTTTCAGAAACCACGGATTGATCCTCATTAACTTCCTTCCATGGGTTATTGTGTAAATAATGACATTCATATAATAATCCGAATTCTTCAGAATAAGCTGGCGATGCTGAAAGGCCACAAAAACAATTTGGGGTACCACGTCGAACGTTATTGTTTAGTCTCATTTGGGACAATGAATTTAAATCGACTCGTAAAAGTTTCTTATGTATTTTCGAAAAACGATGTTAGAAATAATAATTTATGATTCTGAAAACTTTAATAATAATGTACTTTTATTAATGCGATCTGCGAATCATATGTTTGGATAATCTTCGAAAGCCACCAAAGTGTGACATCTGTAGAACATTTACGTGTAACAATCAAATATTTGCTATTATCATACAAATAAAGTAGTAAATTTCAGCCGAGAATTTTTTTCACGGCCCCGGCCATTTGACAATACTCAATCCCTTTTATACCTTTTCCTTTTTTTCCAATGAATTCATTAAGATCACCATTTTTAATTCCATTTGTCATTTCTTGAACATAATTTTCTACCTGAGATTGGCTAATACCTGCTACTTTTGCAACCTTGTCAATTTGTTTAAAATGATCATACAATCCGATAATAAGTTGAGCTTTTCCTTTATCTAGAAGGTGTGGCGAAGTAAAGAATCTATAGGGTTTTAGTAAATATTGTAAACGAAGATTAACCGACGGCATCTTATTGGATAACGTAATTCCGACTCTTGGTGAAGTATATATTTTATTAAAAATTTTGTTATCTCTCGTCAATGGCGTACCGGAGGACTTCTGATCAAAATATGGAGAAGTAAGGCCTGTTGAGTATTTTAGTCTTTTCTTGTCTCTTTTAACAATGTCATCGATATTTGTCAATTCATCATTTACTTGTATCAAATAAACCAAACCGTTAGTATTTTTCATATCACGTAAAATTTCACTTTTTCCTTTCCATACATTTTCTACCATTTCTCGAATTCCTCCTTGATTTACACCACATGCCTCTAGAATTTTGTCAACAACAAGGCTTGGTCCTTCTATAACTTCTTTGGTCAATTCATCTTGAATAGCTCGTATTAATATTCCTCCATATATTTTTCTTTCCGCTGAGCCAAATGTAATATCAATTCCTTTTCTTGTCCCGCCTCGATAACCGCTTTTTCCAACACGATGAAAATACCATTCTCCACAAGTTAATTGATGCTCATGTCCATGAGAATATGGGTCATCATGATCATTTGTAGCATCATTTAAATAAAATTCAATTTCCAAAAACTTAAATGTGCGTTCCGTGGGAAGGTAAAGCCGAGTATTGTACAAAAGAAAGTTAGCAATCCTATTAAAAATGTGATTATAGAACGAATGTGATTTTGTTTCATTTTCGGGAAATGGTGGCAATTTTATTGCAGATAAAATTGATAAATTTTCATTATGTGACATGTTGCGCTCAAAGAAATCAAACTTGATCTGATCATCAGATCAATCCTAGATAATAAATTCACTAATGCGTGCAACATTCGATTAACGTCTCATCAAAAAATTTCCGATTGGATAATCTTTAGCCAATGCAAGAACTGAACAATCTAGTGCATTAGTGCAGTAAATAAATACTTTTTGGAGACGCGATTATCTATCAATCGGTTCCGATTCTAGGCATTTAAATACTGTACTCTGTTTTTTATTTTTTATGATCTACAACTAAGAATTCAAGTTTTTTGTCATGTTGAGAAGCACGAAGTGGTTATGTGATTCGGATGTTTGGGTAAGCTTAACCAACCATTTACGCGTGCATTCGACTCTGCTAGTGCAATTAATTATAAACTATTTATTTGTGGTTAGGATCCGATTAACATTGAACTTGTTCCTTGCGCTCGAGAAATGTAAGTTTACATAACAACTTTTTTATAAACTTTTATTAATTTATTAATTATTTGCCCAGGAAGTGTATATATGCATGCATACATACATGGTCTTTTACTAAAAGAAATTAAACGATTTTATTATTCAGCATTCTTAATGCTGCTGTTCCTCTATGTATTATCCTTTTATCAGTGACAAATTTAATAGTTCGTCAATGTCGCGGGCAAAGTCATTATGCTCCTTTACCAAGCGATCCGGTAATACCAGTCTCGAAGTATGATATTGCCCAACTTGTAATATCTTTCTTTCATTTAGGATTTATTGGATTTCTTTTCGGCTGGAGGATGGATAAATATGAAGAAGATAATGCTAAGCCATATTTAGTAATTGGTGCTATAGGTCAATTTGTTACCTGGGTGAGTATTATTTTCGAACGGATTTTAATTTGATTTTCTAAATATCATTAACTTATTTCATATAATTATAATATTCATAGTTATATATTGGTGCATTAATAGCGTGCCATTTTATGACACGAAGAAATCAGACCCAATATGCATATATAAGGCATCTTCTTTTGTTTTACACGTATTCTATAATAGTTGCTTGTATTAATCTCAGATCAATGCTCAGACATGATTTGAAAGGTTACGAGTTAGTTTTTTCGATATGGAATGTTATTGCTTGTGGTATATTATTAGCTTGCTCTCTTAAAAGACCAAGAAATCCAGAATTGAAATATACTAGTAACCGAGAAATATCTCATGACACGATTGCTTCCATATGGTCATTATTATCTTTTGCATGGATGACACCTATTATTAAATTGGGGAACAAACGTGTTCTTTCAGAGGAAGATTTATGGGAACTGCCATTAAGGTGCCAAGCTGCTCAATGTTATGATGAATTAGAAAAGTAAGTATAATATTTCTAAATATTGTAATTGAATATTGATAGTGCTGTTTTCATAAAAATTTTCTCATCATGATCGTGCTTATTCATGCTTTTAGAATGAATAATATGGATCTTTTATCACGATTACTCGCCGCAAATGCTACAAATCTAGTTTTTTTTCTTATTATCGCGATATTTCGATCAGTCTTTGCTTTTACTACTCCATTCTTCCTATATCGTTTGTTGATATGTATTTCTTTAGCGCATAAAAACAAATCAAATTATACAGAAGAACCTTATCTTTATATATTTGGGATATTATTGTCTGAAATTTCAAGAATTATTTTCCTAAATCAATTGAACTATCAGTTGGTATGGCTAGGAATTAGAGTGGAACAAATGCTTAGCATTTTAGTATATAAAAAACAATTGCGTATGAAGGCGTCTCCTAGATCTGCCAATAACAGAGCAAGCAATGTACTTACAACGGATGTCGATGACATTGCAACTTTTTTCTCTAATCTACCCTTCATTATTACAATACCTCTCGAAATCTTAATTGCTACGATTTTTTTATATTTTTTATTGGGCTGGTCTAGTCTTGTTGGTGTTGGGGTAATGATTTTATGTCTTTGGAGCAATAAAAGATTTGGAAGACGCATAACCAGATTACAAAAGCGAGTGAAAAAAGCGAGAGATGAAAGAGTCGGCGAAATTTTTGAGGTACAAATATATAATAATTTATATATTCTATTATTTTAATGACGTTCCCTAAATTAATTTTTAATTATAAATAGCTACTCCATGCGGTTCGAATGATTAAAATGTTTGCTTGGGAACGTAGTTTTCATGAACGATTAATGTGTAATTGTCTAATTTTCAATCAATGATCAATAATTACTTTATTTAAATTATTATTCTATCATCATTTAATATTGAACCTTTGATTATTTATATTGTTAGTATCGCGCAAAAAAGAACTTACTTATTTGCGAAGTTTGTTTTGGCGCACCACGATGCATACATTGCTTGTTCATCTCACTCCATTCCTTGTAACATTATTTGCTTTTGCAGCGTTCACAAGTGGTAACACTTTGACCGCTGCTATTGCCTTTACAAGTATCACATTGTTCAATACACTTAAACAACCTTTACAGATATTCCCTAATTTAGTTGTTGAACTTGTAAGTTTGGGTGTAGCTATAGGAAGAGTTGAAAAGTTTTTACATGGACCTGATGTACAAAGAGAAAGCCCAGGTTTCAACATAGTCCCTGCAAGGACTACTATTTCATTTAATAATGTTGATATTGCTTGGAGTCAACATATTAGGGGTCCTAGTGATTTTATATTGAAAGGTGTTAATTTGGAATTTCCTATGGGTAAACTGAGTCTTATCTGTATGTATGGGTGGATATTAATTTCTTTCTTTTGAATCAGATTATTCTTTATGCTTATATGATAGATTGACATTTTTTTTTTCCTGAAACAAAAAAAAAGGTGGTAATAAATTTTCAGGCAAATCCCTTCTTATGCTTTCACTTCTTCGCGAAACGTTTATTTTACGAGGGATAATTCATTTCCCTGCCTCGCCTATTGTATATGTCCCTCAACAAGCGTGGTTGGAGAATGCAACCTTTAGAGACAATATCCTATTCGGTGAACCTTTTGATGATGATCGTTATTGGAGCATTGTTGATTCTTGTTGTTTGACAAAAGACTTCGAGAATTTTGAGCAAGCTGATTTCACGGAGGTACGATTTATAAGTAGTAATTTGTGATTTAATTATTTCTTTATTCAAATTTTAACTTAAATTTTAATGTAATAAAGTATGACGAGAAAAATATGATTCTTAATGATGGACAAAAGGCCCGTGTAGCACTTGCTCGGGCTCTGTACAGCTCTGCCAAGATTTTACTTGTAGATGATTGTTTATCATCCCTAGATGCGAGTACAGGTTTATAATGATTTATTTATCTTATTATCATTTTATCATTTCGTATTGAATATTCATCGTTTATTTTTTTAGCACATCAAATTATTGATAATTGTCTTAATGGTCCGCTAATTCATGGTCGAACTGTAATAATGGTAACCCAACATGTGAGATATTTTGTGGATAATGCAGCTTATATTGCTATACTTGGAGATGGTTTGGTTCAAGCTAATGGTACTCCGGAAGAATTACGTGAAGCTGGTTCACTTACTGAAGAAGTGCTCGGAAAAGAGGTTAAACCAGAACCAGAACATATAGATAAAACAGACCAGAATCTTGTAAATCAGGCTATAGAAAAATCAGTTGCTGACAAAAAAAATTGGGCAATTGAAGAAGGTTAATATATTTAAGCAGTAATTCCGCATATATCAATATTATTACAACGAACTAAAATGTCTATTTTATATACAGCTCGTTTCCAAGGAAAGGTCCAACTAGGAGTTTACTACTTTTATTTTAAATCTAGTGGTGGAATAATATTGTGGTTTATACTCATAATTTTATTTATAATCATACGACTATTAACGGTGGGTGAAACCTATTGGTTAAAAGTATGGTCCGTATGGTCTGAAGGAAATAATGAAGACAATCCAGCCTTGGCAAAATACATTCCGATATATGCTCTTATAGCTTTAGCATCTGCCGTTTTCACTATTATTCGTATGGCGTGGCAATTCTTTCTTGTTTCACTTAAAGGTTCAAGGACTTTATTTTCAAAACTTTTAAATGCAATACTTAGAGCACCGTTAAGCTTTTTTGACACAGCTCCATTGGGCAGGGTAATGAATAGGTTTTCAAAAGATCTAGGAATGGTAGATCAAGGACTTGTAACTGTTATTACAAGTTTTCTTGGAAATGCCATAGGCGCAATAAGTGTTCTTGTAGTTGTAACAGCTGTAACATATGAATTTTTCCTGGTCTCTGTTGTTGTTAGTAAGTTTTTATCATCATTATTTATTTAACCATTTTTTTTTTTTTAAAAAAAAAAAAAGAATTGAAGATTTATTGTAATTATAGTTATTTTGTATCTAATCATTGGAGGCATGTATATAAATGTTTCTCGAGAATTAAAGAGACTTCAATCAATTACTCGATCTCCTGTTCTATTATGGTATTCCGAAACAATATCGTAAGTAAAGAATATTTTTTTTTTAACATCACATTTTTGATAATAATAGAAAGAATGTTATTCCTCCAGGGGTATTGCAACTATCCGGGCGTTCAATGCTGAGGATCGATACGTCAAAAAGTTTATTGAAAGGTTTGTTTTAAATTTGTGTTGATATCTTTTGTCAATAATAAAATAGACTTTATTTATATTTTTACATATTGTTTAGGCTTAATACATCTAATAGGACGACATATCTTTTGCATATGTCTAATCGATGGATGTCAATTCGCATGGGTAGTATCGGAGCTGTAGCATCATATCTGGCCGGAGTGTTCATTCTTTGGCATTGTGACATTGATGCTGGCTTGGCTGGTTTCTCTTTAAGTTATGCACTTGGATTCGTTCAAATTGTGTTTGTAAGTTCCATTTACACATTACTTTGTCAAGTTCTTATATCATTATTCAATAAAATTTTAAAATAAATTTCTGTGAAGATGCTCGTCAAAGATTATACTACAATGGAAACGAGTTTGAGTAGGTAAAGCAGTGTAAACTTTTTATATTGTTATGTTATTTAATAGTCAATTATAATTTGCCTTGTTAATTTGCCAATTTGATATTATTACCTCATTAGTGTAGAACGTATTAAAGAATATATTGAAATGCCACAGGAACCACCTGCTGTTATTGAAAATGCACAACTTCCAGCTGCAGTAATGTATAAATTTATTTAACTACTTTTAGTGATATAGTTTATAGGTTCTAATCTTAGTAAATTAATAGTGGCCAACCAGTGGTACAATTAAAGTATCAAACCTAACGATACAATACTCACCACAACTTGAACCTGTACTTCGAGACATTTCATTTACTGTGAACGCTGAAGAAAAAATCGGAATTGTCGGAAGGTATAATCTAATCTTGTTTTCGTAACATATGGAACTTTTTTAACAAAGATGACTGTTGTTATTAATATGCAGAACAGGTTCTGGCAAAACAACACTGGCTAATTCATTTCTTCGTCTGACTGAACCAACTGAAGGGCGTATTGTTATTGATGAGATAGATATTTCTAATTTAGGTTTAGAAGATTTAAGATCACGGTTAACTATAATATCTCAAGGTATTAATTGTAATTGCAATTTGTTTCCGTTCAAATAAGTTTTCAAATATATTTATTTTCCTATTAGATCCTATTCTATTTGAAGGAACTATTCGATCAAATTTGGATATTCGAAATGAATATGAAGATCAAGATTTATGGGAAGTATTGAGAAGAGTTCACCTTATTCACATTGAAGAAGATGATCAGACGAATAATCAATTTATTATTATTGGACCAATAACGGACCTAGAAGATCCTGTAAATGAGGGTGGTCATAATTTTTCTAGAGGTCAAAGACAATTGCTTTGTTTAGCTAGAGCATTATTGCGACAGTCAAAGGTATGAAAATGTGATTTGTAATGAAAAAGGTTAAGATATAGTGAAATTTATTTTATTTACTTTAATTTTTTGGATAGATAATCATAATGGACGAAGGTATGTTGATGCCTAAGATAAATATCTGTTAATTGTTAAACATTAATTTTAATGTTACCTTTTTTTTTAGCTACTGCTAACATTGATCCAGAAACGGACAACAAAATACAGGAAACTATAAGAGAAGAGTTTAACAACGCCACAGTATTATGCATTTCACACCGATTTAAAACCATTATACATTCGGACCGAATTCTCGTTCTGAGTAAGTTTTGGTTTTGAGTAAATTTCATTTTTAATGTCATTAATCTAATGTTATTTTATGGGGAATATATAATAGATGATGGTAAAATAGTTGAATTTGATACGCCATATCGTCTCATAAATAATCCAGACAGTTTGTTTAGACATTTATGTGGGCAAACTGGAGAATTAGAAATATTGATGGAATTAGTAAATATTCCAGAGGAGGAAGATTACGACGAGCATGATGAGGTGGAGCAATACGAAGATGATGAAGAAACACCGGAAATAGATATGGAAGATTATGAAACAGATGATGATATACAAGGAGATCAACAAACAGAACACGAATCGGGACATGAAGTAGATGAAGAACAAGAAGAGGATGAACAAGAACCAGATGTAAATGCTAAAGAGCATGATAAAGACGATCGAGAGGTTTCATAATAAATTATTACAATAATAATAGAAAGATTTCAATTTTAGATTGTAAATTTATATTAATTATAGTATATTTTTCTTTTATTTATGTACACTGTTTGTAACTTATATGTTACTGGATGTCAATTTTCGATATTTTAATTATTGAATATAGAAATACAGTATTAATAAATTTCATCAAAGGGTTGTGTATCGTTGAAACAATTTTCAAATACTTCAGCAACCGCACGTTCTGCTACACCAGGAGCTGAACATGCATCGTTTTGTTTTACGGAAAGTATTGCGCGTCTTTTTGTACAAGCCTTTTTTTGTAGGAACAAACAAACGGTTACCACATAATATAATGCGTTAGATTAATTTTGTGTAAATAATAAATACAAGTAAAAAAAACAAGTAACCTGATGTTGTTTTGCGAAATTGAAAAACCCTCGACGAAGTTCACGAGTCCATCTACAATCACCACTAAGACTAGCAGCCCTAACTTCGCTACAGGCATGATGTAAACAATTATTCCAATCAACTTTAAATTTACAATGATCAAATAAATGTATCATCTCGTGTACCATAGTATCTTCTTGATGTTTTTTACTAAAAAATCTATTTTGACATAAAAGTATTCCATGATCAGGAGAAAATCCACCGCTACGACTTTCATCACATGGTTTACACTGTAAATGTCTCTTATCAATTTTACAACCTGCTTCTTCCAATGATTTTAACATAAATGTTACTATTGGACCTGTGTAAAATAAAAAACGATAATATAAAGTTAATTTTTTTTTAAAAAAAAAAAAAAAATTGATGATATTTACTATTTTTCATTAATATATCTCTCCACTTTTCGCATCGTTTACATTGATAATCTTCTAAATCCTTTTCTAATTCATTTTCGATTTTTTTTTTATCTTCTATTGATAAACCTAAACCTGTTATATACATCAAACTTTTTCTCCATTTATCAAAATTTTTTTGTTCTTTATGTTTTTCTTCAATCGGATCTTTTTCCATTATTTTTGGGAATTTGTGAAATACATATATATATACACTAATATACACATTAAATGCAAGATCGTGTTGTACAGGATTATTAATTTAAAAGTGACGAGAGATTCGAGATCATTAAATTTTTAATTTTTTATATTTTTATCAACTCTCAATGGATATTAATCATCATGTGTTTACAAAATCACAAACATATTACGAAATACTTGAAATTTCTGATGAAAATGCGTCAATTGAACAAATTAAACAACAATATCAAAAATTATTACTTCTCGTAAGTTTCTTAATTCTTTATATCAGAGTATATGTAATTGATAAACTGACGAGGATGTAAGCATCATCCAGATAAAACAGGGTTTGTAATGAATAATGATGATGAGAATATCAAAAATAATTATAATAAAGAACATAAAGTTGAATCTATTATTAAAGCATGGAAAGTGCTTAGAGACCCTGAATCGAAGAAGGTATACGATGATGAATTGAAAGGTAACTCGCTTAATTTATTTTATAGAGAGGATTTAAAATAAGTTAAAACTAATTAAATTTGTATAAGCGATGCGATTAAAACATGAAATTTATAACGCAGACATTGATTTAGATGATATGGAATACAACGAAGGTACAAAGTTTCGAGTCTAAAAGAAAATTTCTAATAATTATCTTGATATAATAATTTCTTTTTTTTTTACAAATAGAAATGAAATTATATTCTATATCATGTCGTTGTAGTGGAAATTATATTATAACAGAACAAGATTTAGAAAAAGGAGCAAATATTACAGGATGTACAAATTGTTCATTAAAAATTCATATATTATATGAAGTAAATGATGAATAAATATCCTTATAGTATATACTTATTTGTAAAGATAGCTTATAACATTTATTGTTATGTAATTAAGTATTTTTCCAACCTCTCAACATAGATATAGAGTAAACAATTTACAAATTTATTTTGTCTCGTATTGAAAAATTATTTTTAAAATATAAATCAAAGATATCACTTTATTAAGAATGAAAAGTAAATAGTAAATAATTAACATGATCATTAACTAATTAAGATCTGGATTGGTTGGAATTAATACATATTAATATGTAACCATACGACAAATGTAGTGTGCTTTGTGATCTTATTTAGTGAAATTTTCATAATAAATCCAAATTCTTTCATCAAGTAAAAGCTTTTTTTGCAAAATTTTGCTTATATGTACCATTAAAATTCAAATCCAAATCTCAATCAGGATTCTGAATTCGTTTCACGTACATTCCAACTGTATGTCTGGCCGGTCGGAATGTTTTTCCGGAGATGCAAGTTATCCTTGTGAGTCCTATTCAATGCTATAAACAACTTTTTTTTCAAATTCGAGAAGTCATGTTGTACACCTACTTTCTTATGATATTTGGCAATTGTTTTATAAAGATACGGACGGGAAAGGAAAGTCAAAACTAAGTCTGGTTTAGTCTCGTTGAGCAAGATATAATTTACGAGGTGAACGGTGGCCGAATCGAGTTTGACAAAGGAAAAAGTAAATGTATCGTTCCATTGTCTTTCAATACCCATGCTGTTTAATCTCATATTAAATGCGTGAGATCGCAAGTCAAATATGTCAGTTGCGTCAAATTTTGAGTGGCTATGCTCATTTTTTGGTTTACTGCGAGAAGCATTCCCAGTGCTAACATAGGTCGGAATTGCACCTGGATGAGGAACGTTTTCAAATATCGAGCGCTGACCACCAAAAAATCGGTATAACTCGTCAGCTCCAACTTCTTTTCGAAACACAGTAGGGCAAAGGACCAACACTAGCTTTGGAGAAATGACATAAAACGAATGGAAAGCATATTGAAATGGAAATGCTCCGAACATGTTACCAGATACTCCTTCAAAGATTCCAAATCCGTTGCTGGTTATAATAAATTCATCATTTTCGCCAGCCTGCCAGATTATTAGAAAACAATCGATCATGCGCTGCTTGTAGTCTTCCCTGTCTAAGAAAAGATTTTCTGATTATTTCCGACTTCTTCATGCGGAGTGTCTAGTATTTCACTGATATTTTGTAACCATACTTCTTTAGGTTTTTGTAAGTTGTGCTGTTGCATAAAAGTTTTTACCATAGACAAAGTAATGCTATCAAATTTCTCGTCAGTAAATTGAGACCATCTTTGACAGTTTCGATAGTTCATTATGAAGAGGAATTTGCGTAGATCTTCGAGATCTCTCCTAAGTAAAACGACTTGATTCTCCATTCTAGATGCCTTCACAATATTGTGGATCGTTTCTGATGCTCGTCTTTCAAGTTTAGCCAGCCTTTCTTCTACATGCATTACGTCTTTATTATTAAGATCTTTGTACATATTTGGTATCCATATGTTCTACTAATTAAGTAAACACCCAGTTGATCTTTCTTTCTATCGTAAGTTTGGAGAAGTTCAGCTTTCCTCCGATTTTTCTTTTTCTGCTGTTTTATATTGCTCTCGAATATCCTTTCATATTTGTCAATAGCAAAGTTACGTAAGAGGAATCTGGGAATGTAGTGATGGTATTGATCCATTATATCGAATAAAGAATTGGTTTCTAACGCTATTTAATTTGCAAAGCCCCGCTTTTACCTGGGTATGTACAACATTTGATTAAAAGTAAATATATATATATATATATATACATTTTGGACCGATTTGGATCCGATAAGAAGAATTGCAAAGATAAAAGATCAAAATTTTTAAGAACAAATGTAACGTGTGACGTTATAACGTAATATTTATGCTTATCTCAAATCTGTGACAGTTTAGTGTCGATCTTGCTATAATAGGAAGGAGTGATGTTTACGCGTCACTGATCACGTGCAGCCACGAGTTCAAAAACACTAAGTATCTGAGGGACTTAGAATTTTTTTAGTGCCAAAAATTTATTTGTCACCGTTATTTGTCACCGAAATCGACACTAACCTGTCACAGATTTTAGATGTGCAATATTTATATAGTGCAGATCGTCACTGATTTGCTATATAATTAAGTAATTTATTTAATTTGAATTTTAATAATAATAATAAATTACCAAATTTAAATTCATTTTCTTTAAAAAAAAAAATTATAGAATTAGATAAACTGATTAATAACTGATTAATAGCTGATTGATTATAAATTTATTAAATAAATATAAGTTGGTTTAATATATCAATTAGAAATATATTTAATTTATAATGTAATTAATTATAATTAAACCAATTAATCATTTATTTAATCACCCTGGTGATTTGAAGTAAAAATCTTGAAATTTTATGTAAATATTATATAAACAAGTAATAATAGAATTAAATAAATAACTTACCCTCTATATTATTATTAAAATAAAAAAAAATCATATATAGACTATATATAGGTAATTAATTTGTTTGTTTTTTTCTCATATTTATTAATTTGTTTTTTTTAAAAAAACAAAAAAAAAATTATATAATTTGTTTGTATTTTTCATTAATATTTTTTTTTTGCAAGGTTTTTCAAATTAAATATTAAGATTAATAGATCAATAATTAGTCTTTTTTTAATCAATTTAATTCCATTTTTTAGTATAAAATAATATTTTAATAAAGTATATAATTATATATTTAATAATATAGAAAAAAGAATTATTATTACCAAGTTATTATTTATTTAATAATAATTTTTAAATGTATATAAGTACAGTATATTTATTTGAAATTTTATTTCATAATTTGATTTCAAAATAGATAAAACAAATGAAAATTTCTATATATTTCTTTTACTACTAACAACTACTAACAACTAAAGAATTTTTAAAGTGCCAAACTTAATATGAATATTGTCAATATTTAACAAAAATTCAAATTTTTTTAGTAATATAAATTGCAAAAATAAATCATTACTAAATTAAAAAACTTTATTTTGTTATACTATAACCAAAATATCTTCTAAAAAGAAAACGAAAATTCTAAATAGTTATAAATAGTTGACAATGATAAATAACAATTATAATAATAGAACATGAGAAATTCGAAAGGCTTATTCAAAAGGCTTAGTCCAAAGGATTACTTCAAAAAGTATTTCTATTTCAGGGTTAGTTCTTTTATTTGTAATTGTATATTCATTTTTTATTTTCATTCTAATAATAAATTGGGGCTCCGGGATAATAAAAGATGGTAGATCTGTAGATAGAACATGTGAATCAAGTGAGAGAGAATTAGCATAACTATTAGATTTAGATTACGATTTGTAATCATTTTACTTAAATGAATAAAGTAGTAGTTACAGTTTTACCAAAAAAATATATTCAGTATGTTAGAAAAAAATTCTAAAATTAGTTTGGGCTGTGATCAGAAAATCTGGTGATTCCATCATTCAAAAGTTGCCATGAAGGATAAAGACGTAATTACAATCTATTTGTCACTCTAATACATTAAATATAAATAATTATATTCAATTAAAAAAGTGATAATTAATGTAGTGAACTTACATATGCATTAATTTAACCCACTTAGAACAGCCTTTATATAGAATGATCAACATAACCTGATGCCTTCTATTATTTTTCTATTGCTATAACATTTTGAAATAAGATGATCTCAGTGAATGAATGAGCGGTTAAAGGGATGAATTTACTCCATATGTATGTATGAACTCCATATATGAAAAGGCTTAGACAATGATTTAAGCTATTTGTGTACTAGAGTTTATGATCGAAAGTCGTCATTTGAGAGCATGTACTTCACTAATTGGATATTTCTAGTTATAGGTCATAGTAACATTGCGGGGGGAATTATTTATATTTTGTGTTGCAAAAAAAGAAAAAAAAACCGATGCTAATTAAAGAACATCATAAGTTTTTGACAATAGAAAATATATAAATATACTAAATATACTCCATAAAATCCTACCGTTAATTCGAACTAGGAAAAAAACTTTTTTTTTTTTTTTCTTGCTTTTTTCTTGTTTTTTTCTTGTTTTTTTTTTTCTCAAGAATTTATTCAGAAATCATGAAGATTATTCAAATTACTTTTTGTCTCTTGGCATTTATTACAACATTTGTATCAGGTAAAATTAAACTATATAAACTATTAAAAAAAATAAAATGATTTCCCAATTTTACTAATTCCAATTTTTTTTTTTTTTTTTTTTTTTTTTGACAAAAAAAGCCACGATAAATATTTTATTTCCATCATCTAAATACTATTTAGTAGCAGGTCAAACCAATGAATTAATGTGGACTTCTGATATAACTGATACTGCACCATTTTCGATCTTTTTAACAAATCCGGTAAAAATTAACTATTTTTTTTAAATCAAGTTATAATTTTATTTTTTTTACTTATTTATCCATTTATTTACCCATATTAGAACATTTCCGATTTAAAACAATTTGCTATTGCTAATAATGTTGATCCAAGACTTGGTAAAAAAGATGTTGAAATAGGAGCAAATACTAATGGCACTGGTAAATAATTTTTATAAAATTTATACACTTTAATTAAACATATATTCATTTTATTAATTATTCTTTCTAAACAACTATACAGGTTTTCAAGTGATTTTCACAGATATTGGAAATATTGCATCAATTTATGCAACTTCGGAAACTTTTGAAATTAAACAAGC
The DNA here is from genome assembly GCA_003833135.1 of Oehlia diaphana. NCBI lineage: Eukaryota > Fungi > Glomeromycota > Glomeromycetes > Glomerales > Glomeraceae > Oehlia > Oehlia diaphana. Next base: position 67,712 of record QZLH01000147.1, on the reverse strand, counting down.
TGGTACCCCGCCAACAGCTTATTCTCCTCCTACTCCTACTTCATCGCCAACTTCTTCAAGTGCACCATCTGTTACACCTAAGAGTTCTTCAAATTCTATTCATAATTATGGGTTTGGTGTTTTAACTTTAGCTGCTCTCTTTGCAATAACTTTATTTTAATGGACTTTATCTCTTATATCACTAATAATATTTAACAATTTTTTATTATCAAAAGAAAAAAAAAATTAAATTTAATTTATAATTAATCAAGAATAATATTATATCTATCTTATAATAAATTAAATAATTTGAAATAAGCTATATTAATTTAAGTATACAGTATGTAAAAAAAAGTCCATCCAGATACCGATTAATGTTTAAACTAGTAAACTAATAAACTAATAAACTAATAAAAAATTAAACAAAGCTTTTTGTTCCTAAAATGTTCTTCAATATACTCTTTATTATTAAATTAACTAACCAACAAATGTACTGAGTTAACAGCTTACCTTAGTCTAATAAAATTATTAACTCGTTCTTAAACTTCTTGTTCTAACCATTTAGAATACTTTTCTAGTCGTACAGATTCTTCTTCTTCAGTCTCTCCAGACTTCGCATTAGTCTTTTGATATTTTTGTTTGCCATCGAATATTTCTGCTTCAATACGACGACCAGCAAAAAATCGTCCATTCATTTTCTAATAAATCACATAAATACAGTTTTTAATATACCGTCACATCATTCATTCATTTCAATTTAAATATATACCATTACGCATGCATCGGCACTTAATTGATCCTTAAACTTTACAGACACTACTCCTTCCGGTTCTTTCTGTTAAATTGAAAAAAAAAGTTGTAGTCTTTGGCCTATTACAAATAATTTGTAATAAAATTACACATACGTCATATAATATCACATTGGTAACTTCTCCTAATTTCTCGCATTCCGCACGAATATCTTCTTTTAAGTCCAAGAGTAAAGTAATATCGCTCTTTTAACGATAAAGATTAAAAATCAATATATTGATAATTTAAATTCATAATATATATTTAAGTTCATACCTCTAATTCTTCTAAAGTGAACATGTGCTTCAAAATTACTATTTTATTATATCGCTCGGCTTTTTTCCCGGGTTCAGATTCATACCAATCCAATTTCCTAATAAACGAAAAAAAAAAGTCATATATCAAGTTAATTCAAATAATGTATAAAATATTTCTTTTTTTTTTCTTATTATAACATCATACTTTTCAAGTTGATGCAATTTCTTTTGAACTTTTTTCTTATCTAACTTGTTATCATTTTGATTTGCATCTGGTTTTGGTTCTTTCTCTCTAAATTGTGCCTATAAAAATTATAAAAATTAATATTATGGCCTGTTAAAAGTTGACGAAAATAATAATAATTATATCACATTACTTTTTGTACGCGTATTACAGAAACTTCCTCTGGACGAAGCTGTGTTTCATCCAACAATTGACAAGCTAATGCAACAGATTCTTCTTTTAAATAAGTAACTAGAGCATCTCCTTTTAATCGATCCTTATCATCCTTGTAAAGTTTTATTTTTGGTCCTCCTAAAATTTGTTGATAATTAGAATCAATAAACGATCGATTTAAGTAATATTATAATAAATTAATTACCGGCAACCAGATCTTCCATCAAAACTCCATATTTAGAAAATACTTCGGCTAGTTCTTCAACAGTGACATCGGGGGGTAAACCGGTAACGTAAACAGATGTGTTTACGGGTTTTTTCTTTTGACTATTTTGTTTTTGCTTTTTGGAATCTTGTTCTGTCTATATATTAAGAAATTAATATAAAAAATTAATTATAAATTAAATTTTATTAAACGAAAAGATCAACTTGAAAATACATACATCGTTAGAGGTATAAACATCATTTTTCCGTTTGCCTCGTTTTAAAGGGACAGCGGGCTCCTTTGGTGGCGAAAAAAAACAATATCTATGTGTATTCCTGAAGAAAATTTCTAACTTTTTTATAGTAATATATATCTTACACTTTCGTTAACACCAGGAACTGAATAAGCAGATTGTTGAAGTATAAGCAAAAGATCCTCATCCTAATATAGAAAAAAAAATCAACATTATTTTATCAGAACATAAAATTGTTTGCTTTTGGTTATCATAAACGAGAGCATAAATTACGATTTGAGTCCATTGCTGCAGATCTTCGTCAAACTGTAAGGTTACTCCGTCGTCACTTGTATAAGTCCATTTACCAATCGCCTCAACAAAGTGCATTTTAGGATCTGAAAGGAAGTCAGAGGTAGAAGTTACTTCTTTATTACTTTCTTGACCAGGTTTGACTGGAACTTTATTTTTTTCTCCTTTATTAGTATTAGTAGACATTTTTTTATTTTCAAGTTAAAGAGTTGATTTGAAATAAAAGTCTGCGATTAAAGTCCGACAAAAATCACACTACTTAAAAAACAATTACTTAACACAGTCACAGTTTGTCACACTTTTTAATACAATGATGTGATATATAAAAATATAAATACTAACTTTACTAACTCGATTAAATTGATAAATTTGATAATCATATAGCCTGATCTCATATTTCCCATGCACAATTAATAAATCGCATGTGACATAAATAAATACATGTTTTAAAACCAGTTAGATAAACTAGTTATAAGAAAAAGTTCCGAATTCGTTTCCTCCCTTTTTTTCTTTATTATTTTCAAAATAAAGATACTCGGGAAGGTATTTAATAATTACTTTTTCTTCTTCCTCTTCTTCTTCTTTCCTTTTATTACGTAAACTTTAACGCGTTTTCTTTTTACAAATAGCTTAAATAATGTGTGACCCTGTAGTTCCGCAGCTTCCTCAAGAAGTGAAAAAGGTCAGCTACGACACGATAAATATCAAGCTTAAGTCTGTTAATGATCAAGTATCCTTACAAGATTCAGTACAAGGTAAATAATTTTTTAGAGTTTTTAAAGTCATAAAAAAAAAAAAAATTTATTTTTATTGAAGGTATTCTATATTAACAAACAGCGAGTACCATTGAAGAAGAGCCACAAATGTCTTCTAACTTTAATGACACGTCAACCGTTGTTGATCTAATGAATTTTGATGATGACTGGTTAATTTCTAATGACGATAATTTTGATAGTGATCCTATTAGAAAAGCGGTTCAAGACGTAAATGTTTCTATGATTGATCAGCTCTTGTGTGATCTTAATTTTGGAGGAGATTATAAAAATGAAACAAAAAATTCAAATGTAAATAACGTTCAAGAAAGTAAAATGATACAAAACAAGCAGGTTACATCAAAGTCTCTAGAACAAGAAACACCTAAGAAAAAAATGGATAATAAAACGATAAAGAATAAATCTAATAACGTCTTTAAAGAAGTTCCACCTGTTTCATCTCCTGCGAACTCCATGAAAGAAACACCACTTTCTTATCCTTCTTATGCTGAACCTACTAATGGGACGCGACCACCTCATACTAATTTCATGAATGCAAAACAAACTGCTGATCCTTCTCATGTTAAAGCCGTAAATGTGAAGTATCCAACAGTTATGCCTTGTACTCATAATATGAAGGAAACACGAGAAGAGATAATTTCTTCAGCAATGCAAATGAAACGTCAAAACCTAGTATTTAAACCAAGAAATAAGAGAATATATTCTTTTTTTGAATTGATGATCTATCAATTTTCACCTATTACAAAGGAGTTACATGCTAATGTTAATAAAAGATTTAGTAGTTATGCATATGATTATGATTTGCTAAAAGATAATCCTCAAGCAAACGGTCAACCTCGACGTCCTGGTGTACTTCGGGGTACGACTTATACGACTTACCAACAACGAAACGGATGGAATCAAACTTCAACTTCTACCAGAAAACATTTTGAGAGTCCATTGGAACTATCTTTTCTTAAAGAATGTGTGATTGCTCAAAATCGATGGACCGCTTTATTGAAAGAGAGGGAGCTGCGGACAAGCTGTATAAAAGAATTTAAAGATTGTAAGAGTATGAAATGGATTAATGCGCACATGAACTTTACTGATAAGCATTCTGAGAGCTGTTTGGTACATCATGTAAAGAATGAAGCAAGGTATTATGGAAAGAATATTCGATCTGAGGAGAAGGATACATACTAGGATTTACACAAGTATATTATAGGCGAGTCCAATTTTTCAAAAAAAAAAGAGAACGAAAAGAATTTTTTTATAGATATCTAATTAAATTCATATGTACGACAAATGAAGTCGCCGATTTTAAATCTTTTGTCTTAAGTCTTAACATGTAAATTTTGTATTTTGTACAATATTTTTCATTTCGTGCTTTTTAGAATTAACAATACAATACGTGCTATAAATGCTATGTATAACAATAAAGTTAAAAGAATGTAAATAAGTGAATAATTCATTATAATATTTTATATTACCTATTGTTAATTTTTTGCATAGTGGTATTATTTGATATAAGCAATAAGCGCGTTTAATCATTAGGAAGCCTTATATTTGAAAGCCTTCAGGCTTTTAACCGTTAGGGAAAACCTCTAGGTTTTTAACCGTTAAGAAGCCTTGTGTTTAAAAGCCTCTGTAAATATGAGAAAGTGTATAATATCAATATTTTCGTGATTTGTTGCGATAAGAGATAGTAACATGTATATCATTCAATGAGTTAAAACCTTGAAAACTATCAAGATTTTAATACTAATCATTATTGTGGCGCTTTTCGCCACATCATACCATTATCATCCAGATTAAAATTTATATTATTTATTGTAAATAACTCGCATTTTAGAAATGAGCACGTGCTCTACTCGCATTTCATCAGTATATGTATTTATGAGAATAAAAGATTCTTAACTTGACATATTGCAATTGTTCTTGCCTTTTTTAAATGAAATAAAAATAAGTGCAATGAATTAGTTGTCTTTTGATTGTGTAACAGAAAAATCTATTTAATCTTCTTTTTCCGTCATGATCCTTGAATATCTTGAAACCTTTAACTTGGAATATAAATAACGGAGGCTTGAAATCCTTTGGATTCCAATTTGCAGGGTACCAGCGAACCGATAATCACATCATCGAGAGTTATACCATATGTTATAGATGTTCTTGAATTAATCATGTAGAGTTGAGTGTAAAATGTAAATACGCGAATCATTTTAATAACGCATCAACAATTCAACGAAACAGAACATCTTACACAATAAACATTTGGACAATAGTTTATTATTTAATGAAAAAATTGGTAAATCTGAAACTTTTTCAAAATTTTAAAAAATTCTAAAAGAAAAAAACGAGTGATTCTCACTCTTGTTGTTTATTTCGGATTTATCAGACAGAACATCAAAAGTTCTCTCCAAATCTATAATGAAATTAATGAAATTGTGATCTCGTAATCGATCGTATCATTGACTATAAGTGATAATTTAAAACTTTTAAAAAACAAAATTATTATTTCATTATTTCCAATTTGATCTGTTAGATAAAAATCATCAAGCATCAGAATCTTAAATCCTTATATCGATAATACCATTAATAATAGCACTGCCACATGCTTATTTACCAGCATAAAGTTGATTTGATCCGGTTTCATCCCACTTTTTAAACTTTAAATTAACTTTTTTTTAACTTTTAACACGTAGATACAAATTTTGTGTGATTCTCTCAATGGAGTACTAAATTTATAATTCTCATTTTTTATTCTATTAAATCTTTTAATAAGGAGGGAAGGTACGTAAAACAAATTACGTGAAATGTAATTAAATTCAATTATTAAAAAAAAGACTAATAAAAAATATATATATAATTGATACCATATGAATTAATACGATAGAAAGAGACAAATTCGTAAAAAATAAATTTTTGTTTTTTTTATTATTAATTATTATTATTATTATTTTCCAAAGAATTACAAATAATGGAATAATATTATCTTTCTTTTCTCCGTACTCTAAAAATAAAGATTCCTTGGCAGATAAAATTTTTTACATAATATCATAAATAAAACAATCATTTACTGAATTCTCACGCTTTCCATGCGTTAGAAATACCTCCGCATTATAATATCTAATTTGGCAATGACTGAAAAAAAAAAAAAAACTTTAAAAAAAAAAACTTTAATTTTAAATGATCGAATAAAGTTAATAAATATTACAAATAAAAAAACTTATTATTCGTAAATAAATAAATTCGTAATATAACGAATATAACGAATATAACGCTTAATTTTTTTAGTGTTAACCATATTTAATTTAAATATCAAACACATAATTTCCATTTTACATTGTTAATATTTTAAAAATGGAAATAACACAAAGAAGTTTCAAACCAAATATATATTTTTCTTTTTTAATTGTAAGAAATCCTTTTAGTGATATAAATTTGGTAAGTCTTATTCCAAAAAAAAAAAAAAATATTTTATTTTTAAATTTTTTTTTCTTATTTTTAATTCGAATTATTTATGCAGGATTATTTTATTTCATTGAATTCCAAAAAAAACGATTTTCTTGCGATACAAAGATTAAATTTTTTTGTTTTCCAAAATCGATTCGCATCACACATTTTCCGATATGATTTCGTTATGATTGGTTAATTTATCAATGAAATTATATTATTATTATTAACAAATGGTATGTTACAAAAAATGTCTATAAAATCCACCCCGAAGTCTTTGACCAAATATTAATTCACTTTCTTTAATTCTTTTTCCTTTCATCTTTTTTCTCTCTATCCCTTCCTCCCTTTCTCTCTCTCCTTTCAGTTGTGCCTTCTTTATCATTAAACATTCCTTCAGTCATTATCCACAATCACCTCTAGAAAAAAAAAAAGATTATTCATAAAAAGATTAAATTTTTTTTTTTTTTTCACTCTCCTTCTCCAACAAAATTAATTCCTAAATTCCTAAATCCTATAATATCCCTTTTTTAACAAAAATGACTGGTTTATACTTTATTTTTTCCTCGATTGGAAAATTTCTTGTATTAGCTTTATTAGCATTAACCATTATGATTATTACATCTGATGCATCTCCTATTAATAAACGTCAAAATCCTTCATCTGAATCTGATATTCGAGAATTTAAATTATGGGCAAAATATGCTAGGTAAAGGAAAGTTTTCTTTTTCAAATCACGTGAAGAACATCAAAATTAACCAGGTTACCATTTTTTAGTGCCGCATACTGTGATGTAACAGATTGGAAATGTGGTAAAGCATGTGAAGGTGAAACGGAAGGAACTCGATTAATAAAATTCTTTAAAGATTCACCAAAAAGAGATAATAATGGTTATGTTGCTATTAATGATAAAGAAAAAGCTATTATAGTAGCTTATAGAGGCACATCTGATGAACAATCATTCTTACAAGATTTTGAAGTTAAATTAGTACCATTTTCATCATCTGTACCTGAAGCTAAAGTACATTCAGGATTTTTATCTACTTATAATGATACAAAAAAAGAGATTACAGAATTAATTAAACAATTAGTTAAAAAGAATCCTAAATATAAAGTAATTTCAACAGGACATTCATTAGGAGGAAGTTTAGCATTATTTCAAACTTTAGATTTAATTGGTACACCAGGATTAAATCCTTCAAACCTTTTAACTTATACTTATGGTCAACCACGTACTGGTAATAAAGAATTCTCACAATTTGTTACGAAATCAGGACATAAATTTTTTAGAATAGTGAATAAGAATGATATTATACCTCATTTACCTTTTCGTTCACTTAGTTATAGTCAATTTGGACCAGAAATTTGGATTGATCCAAAAAATGAAGTGGTGGTTTGTCAAAATGCTGAAGATAAAAGATGTAGTAATTCACTTACTTTTAAATCCCTTCTTAGTCATGCTAAATATTTTGATACAACTTTTCTTTTAACATGCCTTCTTAAAAAGTAGAAATTCTAGAATAATTAATTAGATAGCGCATTTATACGAACTTAATAGCATTTACATATAGTAAAGTAAATAAATTATTTATTAATATAAAAAGTATTTGAAAAACAAATACATTTAAAAATGTTCTTGATAAAATTGATAAAATGCTAAGTGAAAATACTATTTATATAAATGTCCCAAAAAACTATCTCTAAGGCCTAAGCTAATAATAAAAACCACTAATCAATCATCATCTAAAACATCTTAAATCTTCTTAATTTAAATCTTACTAATCTTTTATCTCAAGATTATAATTATTCGCTTAAACGTTGAAATTTGGTATATAATAATTCAATTTGATCATCATCTGATGGTTGTTTACGTTTATTAGGTATACTCTGTATTAAATCCTTTAATCTTTCATTATGTAAATTCTTTATTTGATCTGAAAGTTTCTTATAATAATCTTTTACAAATTTTGGTTCACTTGCCCATAAATGACCAGCTAAAGAAGAAAGAGATTGCATAGGAATATTTATTCCAGAAGTTTCTAAATATTTATAAAGATATTTTCTATATAACATAAAAGAATTTCCTGCGTTCTTTTTTGTTATATCCTTAACCCTTCTTTTATTTTTAATAATTTCATCAAAACTTAAAGTATATTCTTCTACGTTTATATAAGGAGGATAATTTGGTCTACAATATTCAATTAATTTATCAAAATAATCATTATAAGCGTTTTGTAAGTATGTAACATCATTTTGAAGTTTTATAAAATCATAAGAATTATTAATATATTCTAAATAATATCTAAAATATGGATTTTGTAATGGATCTTCGAAAGGTTTATCATCCGAATTATTATTATAATCATTGAATGTTTCCATCTTAAAAAAAAAAAAAAAAAAATCCTAATTTTTTTTTTTTGAATAAAATTTATTTTGCCAAGAAAAAGTCGTTTAAAAGAGAAAATTTTTTATAAAGTTTTGATGATTTTTGATGATAAAGTACTTAATGGAAAACCATTTCCGATAAATTGAAATGAAGAATTCTTTAATTGGTAATTGATGAAAGGGATTTCGAAAGTTCAAAAGAACCGATTTTTGATCATTTTAATCTAAAAAAAGAAATATTAGAAATAAAAAAAAAAAACCGGTTATAATGATAAAGAACAACTTTTTGATAAAATGAAACTTAATTAATTCAAAGAAAGTTTAATGCATATTCATGCATTACGTTTTCGATCATGATAACAAAGTTTTCTTAATTTGGTATTATCAATAGACAAAAAAACAATATTTATTATTGTCCTCTCTATTTCATTAGAATTTCCTAAAAAAAAATTTTTAAAAATCTGCGTGCTGCGTTGTGTACGGAATTAATGATCCGTTTTAAAATGTTTGAAAATGAATTAATTTATACTGGGCTAAAAAAAACTAAAATTTTGATAATCTTGGCAGTTTACTTTGTATGGTATAATTTTAATGTATTCCCCCTTTTTTTTTATTCTCACGCTGATTTTTTAAGGTTTAATATAGAACATGTGGTAAAATGAGAAAATATCTTTCAATCTGGACGAATTAACTTTTTAAGATGGATTAAAAATTACATTTTCATAACACAAACCTTTTATATAACACACTTTCTGAATACACCGTTCTTTTGTTTTTATTGTAACCGACTAAAAAGATATTATTGTACATTTTACTTTTTAAAAAATTTTCTTTGTCAACTAAATATTAAAATCATCTAATCATGTTTGAAATGATTACATATTAAGAATGTTAGCGTATAGAGCCACATATTGATCCCAATTGAATTGTGAATCATATGAATCATATGCATTTACATTGAATCATATGTATTTACATTGGTTAATAAAAATAAAAGAGAATTAATTCGTTACTTTAACGTTAGCCCCATTTTTACCAAATTTTTACTTAAAAATTAGTATTTTTACTTATAAGATGAAAAGGAGAAATATAAAAAAAAAAAGTTATGAATTTATTTAAAAAATGATGGATTAAATGATTTAATTAAAGTTTTGTTTATTAAACTTTCAAGATACTTTTACTTGTGATACTTACAAACCGGTCGGAACTCGGAAGAAAAAAAACAAGAGTTAAAATTGATTCAGGTTTATATACAGTATATATTTTATTTATCAAAATTTCCATAAAAATATTATCAGTTATACATTGTGTAGTAGAATGCCAGATTACTATACGATTACAAATCAAAAAACCGGATATCATTCAATTACTATTTCGAAAGCAGGCAACTTGATATACTTGATATACTTTGATAATCTATGACAAAGAAAATACAACCTCAAAAACGTGAGACTTTACTATATGTCAAATAGCGTGAGATCGATATCTAAGTCTATCAGCTGAAAGTCAACCAATTAAACAATTTGTACGACATATCATTCTGTACTTGCACATTGATTTATGTCATTTTTGATTTCGCAATACAGGTTAAACTAATATCAATATTTATTAAATCAATTGGAGAAAAAGATATACATGATAAAACGTAAACAACAATAGTATATTTTCTAAAGGTCAAAGATAATAATTAAAAAAGTGACCACCAAGAACGTTTGTTATCATTAATAGAAGGAATCTCTCTTTGAAGTAGTGTAGATACTTTCTGAGCTAATTCATTTCTTGCACTTTCTAATTTTAAAAAGAATGAATCATTCTCTTCTCCATTCTTCCTTTCCAATTCTAATTTCCTTCCTATATAACTAGAAAAATTAAGGCTTATTCTACTCCAACATTCTAACTCATAATTATCATTACATTCATCTTTCAAATAATTTAATATAATTTCTCTTGATTGATCTCTCTTATTTCCATTAATTCTTCTTTCTTCCTCATCATCCGTATCTATCGATGGATTATCTACATAAAGAACCTTCTTAAATGAATTAACAATTTCTTCATTCTCTCTAAGTAATGCTTCATTATCTTCTCGACATTTTTCGGAATTTTTGAATCGAGAAAATTTGGTTCTCACAAGTGTTGTATATTCAAGAATTCGAGATTCATGTAGGACAAGTCGAAACAAATTAAAAGCATTTACTTCTTCTTCTGTAAATCTTCCTCCTACAATAAAAAGTACTTGGTTTATACCTCCTTCCATAAAATTAATACCTTCCGCAATTCTATATAAAATAGTTGCTTTGGATAATTGTGTATCTCCAATTCCTATAGTATCAAATACACGATATTTTGTTTCTCCCCATTCGAAAGTTTCACTTTGGAAGTTTTTAGTTTTACTAATACTACCTGAACTTTCTAAAAAATTGCATGAATTGCTTAAAACATTAGCGAGTGTTGATTTTCCATTGCCTGTTCGTCCAATTATTAATATATTTCTGACTTCTGACATGTTTGATAATTATTTAAAGAGAAAGAGAAAAAAAAAGGGGGGGGGGATTTATCAATTTTATAAATTATGAATTTTCACTTTCCGAATTTAGTTTAATATCAACTAATCAGGTTATTAAACATCTGATCTGACTAATATTTACTCAACTTTTATTAGTATGGGAAAATTTTTTCATTAATATATATTTTTATTAGATTCATTTTTTATAATCATGATAGAATACATGTATTAAAAATAAATTTTATGATTTGATTGGTTCAACCCGTTTTATACAAATTTTTCCTGATATTTTTAAAAATCAATATTTGGTTAATTATCACTCATGATTACCTTATTTGCAAGTGACTGTTTCAAAATGGTGTGTATACCCCACCAAAAAAAAAAAATATTTATTGAAACATTGTGATTCTCATTAGCGTAAGCGAAAGACTATATATTTTTAGATTAGGTGATACAATAAGTGTTAGATATATATAATTAGTTCATGTATTACAATTGTGCTATATAAAATTTTTTGGTGTAATTTTTTTAACGCACCCAAATATATTATTCTAAAGTTTTAAAAATAAATTACTCAAGTAGTCATTTAAACAAACAATTTATTATAAGTGTGAATCATTCCCTACCTAACAGTATTATTTTTTTTGTACAAATTTGTTACAACAAATGCAAAATAAATTAAAGTGAATCAAATAATATATATCAACTCTGTTTTTTAACCCATAGGTGCCGTCGGAAATCGGAATTGCCGAATATCATTACGGCATTACGAAATATCATTTTCAAGATCAGCATTATAGATTCGCGGATTACGGGCATAATCAAAAAAAAAAAAAATTTTTTACTTTCTTTTGTATAATTTTTGTATATTTTGCATTAAATAATTACGGTATCACGGCGATTTAATATATTAAGGTATAAGCGCAATTAATTCCGATGACAAGTATAGTTTGACCTTTCATGTTATTGTATCATTTCCAACGTGATAAGCTCCGGGCTTCATAACGATTATCGAAATTGGAATTTTTTCGTCAGCTTAAAATACCAAATTTCAAATCTTTTTTCCTGGGATTCACAATATTTAAAAAGTATAAAAAATATTCGATTTTTTTTTTTTTTTAATGAAAACAACTTTTTGCTGACATAAGTTATACTTTAATTATTTTGTATAGAAAATGTAACTTATATTTAAAATCACAATTTTTTTTAAAACAAAGGCAGAATGATTTATTGGACATTTCATAACAAAAAAAAAAAATTTCCTAAATTAATAAATTAATAAATAACACATGTCAAAAGATCACAAACAAAAATTATATAAATCGAAAGAACTTTAATTGGTGTATTAGTGAATCATTATCATTGAATGACTTGATTAAATAGTTACACTATTGTTTGAACATTCATTTTTTAATAAGTTCACTGCATTTATTTGTAAGATATCCTGAAAGAATAGAGTACAGTATGTTTTAAACAATTGGTGTAATCTATTGACTATTGGTCACGCTCCGGAGCAACATTTTACCGACATAGGTTACACTATTGTTTAATAAAACAATGGTCACGTTACGCAATTTTTGATTTTTTTTTTTTTTAAAGTTCATAAGTGAGTACATGTATGAAATGCAAATGATTTGATTTTGATTGGTTTGTTGTTCTATAAAAATTGTTATTTAAAAAAACAAATGTAAATAATGATCATTTGATCATTTGAATTATTTTAAGATAATAAATAAATAAACTAAACTATAATAAAGTATAAACAAAAAAAAAAGAAATTTATTGTGAACTATTATCATTCTGATAAGAAAAGACATAGTTGCACTAATGATTAATTAATAATGCACGAGTTTAGCAATTTTTTTCATTTTAAAATGATTATGTAATCTGATATATATATGAAATATATTGTAATCACAATCCAAATAACCCTATAAAAAATTTTATCCGTTATTTCTGTAAAAATTCCGTAAAAATGAGCCTTTCACGGGTCCATTCACGGAAAATGTAAATAATTCCGCGATATAATATTATTAATTCCGGAAATATGAGCCTTTTATGGTAAAAAGGTGGAATATAAAAAACGGATTGATTTTTTTTTACGGGGTAAACTCATGCAACTGACCAGTAATAAATGAATAGATCTATTGGTCACTGATAAGACTCCGGCAAAAACATTTTACCGATATAGTTACACTATTGTTTAATAGAACAATGAACATGTTACGCAATTCAAATAAATGTTTGGTTTTGTCGTTTTATAAAATTGTAGTAAAAAATTCCTATTAATGTAGATCACTTGAATAATAATAATAAATTGTGAACTACCGAAATAGTTACACTATTGTTTAAATAAAACAATGTAAATTGAATAAGCATAACACAAAATTAAATTTCATGATTACAAAAATGATTTATTAGGTGAATCATTAACAACTTCGAAATATAGATTTTTAATGGGTAAATGATTTTGTAATGTATACATTTCAAATTGGGAACCATTCAAAAAATCCCAACGATCAGAATCAACGAACAAATGAAGATTCAAAATCCCGACACTCATTATCCCCGAACACAATTTTTTTTTTTTTTTAATAATTTTGTATTACTCTGTATCATAACAATTAATATTTTTATTGAATATATGTAATAATTTTTAAAATGTTTCGCAAGAATTTAAGGTTTTTTATTGTAAAAAATCAATATTTTTTTTTTATTAATGCATCGTAAAATCAACAATATTGATATTTAATAATTTATATTTAATGTTATTAGTTTATTAGAAAAAAAAAAAATAAATTCCTAGTTTTACAGCTTTATATGCAAGTTTTTTGCATATGATGATACAGTAATTTAATATACTGATTAAAATTTAATAAATAATTTTTTATTTATGAAGACATTATTGTCGGATAATGATTGAATTATGATTTGTCAGTTTGCAAGGATTGTCAGATTGTCAGGTTGGGGAATTCTGATTTTCGAAATTTTTGTGGTAAATCCATCCAAATTATAAATACAATCAAAAACTTTAAAAATTATTTGATTTTGATTGATTAGGTATTTAAAATTTTTTTTTTTTTTGAATCATAACAATCACTTTTTGGATTAATAAATATAAATCTTAACTAAGCAAATAAGTAAACAAAAACCTATCATATAAACAAAAAGGAAATGATGTAAATCTATTGGTAACTATTATTTTTGTCACACTGTTTTTGAATAAAGCAATGTACACTTTTTCGAAATATAACCATTTTTTTGATTTTAAGATAATGTTCATAATTTGTAGTAAGTTATACAAGTTATGCATGTATTAAAACTTAAATGATTTGATTTGATTGATTAAGCATTTCATGAAAAAAAAAAAAAAATGATTATTTTTAAAAATAATAAATACTAATAATTCTTAACTAAATAAACAAAGACTATCATAATAACAAAAGGAAATGGTATAACCTATTGGTGAACTATTATCACTCTAATAAGGAAAGTATTTATACTGAAATAGTTTCACTAATGTCTAACATTTATTTTTTGAACTTAAAAATGGTATATGATAATATGCAGGTATTAATGATACAGTACATTTATGAAATTCATAAATCGATCAGAAAATTATAATTATAATCACGATCTTAAACAAAGTCAGAATTATTTGATTGATTTGATTGGTTGTTTTATTAAACTTTTATGTATTAAAACAATGATACAAATGATAAGTAATAATGTTTAACTGAATGGATCAATTGGTCACTCTGACGAAAAAATTTTACCAACATGGTTACATGATTGTTTAAATAAAACAATTCATTCATTTCACATGTTTATTCCAATTTTAAAATGATTTATGCAAGTTAATATAATTTGTAATAATTAAAAGTGATTAATGATACAGTATATAATCTTAAATAAAGTCAGAATGATTTGATTGGCTGTTATAAAATTTCTGTATTAAAACAAACTGATGCAAATGACCAGTAATATATATATATATAGATCACGCTGATAAGACTTTGGCGAAAACATCACCAACATAAAAGCTACATTATTTTTTGAATAAAACAATGCACACTTCTCGAAGTGATATGATTTTAACTTTAATAAGTTATACATGTATGAAGTGATTTGTTGAATTAAAACAAATGCAAATGATCACTATTATGTTATTCTAATAATATTATATAAATATTAAGGAAATTATTGGTGTGATGATAAAACTGTTACACTATTGTTTAATAACAATGGATGTGTTTCGATTTAAAATGATATGCATTGTGGTATGTTAAGAATTTTTTCATTTATGCATTAGATCGTCTTAATCACGACACACGTACCTTACGATTCGGTTTATAAGGTTTATAACTAATTAATTATTATTTTTAATTTAATTCTTCGTAATCGTAATGATTTGAAATTTTATAATAGGAGCCTATAAGATTCCTTTTTTAAGACATGATTTTTTTTTAAATTTAGTTTTTATGCTTTTAATTGTTTATTATTATATAAATACTTTGCATTAACGTATTAACCGATAATGTCTAAAGGGCGTAAGCACACATCATTTCAATTTTCCAATTATAGTCTTATAGGCTCTTCTAACATTCGAATTTTACGTGCATGTTTATTCTTTTTTCAGAGTTGTTATTTCTCAAAAAGTTACCAATACAAATAAAAGTTTTTGTGTTTCATCCATTAATAGTGGTAATTTCGTTGGGTAGGTTAAAGATGAAAATAGTAAAAGATTGACCCATGCATACTATTTTTACCTGCATAATTTAACAATGTGGTATCATACGGTTAAATATGGTTAAATTTGTTCAATACTTTCCCTTCTCATCCTTATATATTATTACTCAGATTGTTATAATCCAATTTTTTCCAGGGGTTTATCTTTGAGTCACAAACTTGTTGTGTAAAAACTTTGATTTTAAATTAAAAAAAAAAATCACTTTCAACAATGAGATTCATGTTTCAAGATATTTTAGAAGGAAGTTTTGCAAAAAAAATCTGAAAATTGCTTAAATTTTATGGCATTTTTAGTTAGTAGTCAGAATTAATAAAGTTGACTTAATACGGCATAGGCTTGTTTAAATTCTTATCATTTACTAAATATGATAACTTGTATTATTATTATTTATTTGTATTACAGCTTAATTATTATTATTAGTGTTTACAGTGTTTATTAGGCTTTTGCAAGAAAGAACTTTATTTGCTTCGAAATAAATATTCGGATCATGAATTATTTTATGCATATCCTTTAAAAATAAAATAAAAAATATTATCAGTTATTGTAACATTTGTTCCATAAACAAAAATTTTTTTTTTTTAATCCATGGATTCTTATAAATAAAGTGTATTTTGATCTGTCTTTTGTAGGGAAAACCCTATAAACAAAAAAAAAAATGAAATCTCTCTCCTCGTACCAAAAACATCATCAAAGACGTATAAAGAGGTACCGTAGGCGCGCGTTGATCAACGCACCTACATTGAATCGTGTATCTCGTCTAACTATACAAGCCTCTAATAATATACAAGTTCGTACTTTTTTTAATGGTACTTCTTTTTATTAAATACATCTTTTTCCCCCTTGATATGTCTCACGCATGGGTTTATACTGTGTATATATAAGTATATACACATTAAATATATCTTTTATTCGTCTTCAAATGAATTCATAGTACTTTTTTCAACGGTACTTTTTTTTTATTAAATACATTTTTTCCCTTATTATATCGCACGCATGTGGAAGTTCATACTGTGTATATACAGTATATAAGTATATACATATAAATATATCTTTTATTCGTCTTTATTTTTCAAAAAAATCCGTAGTACTTTTTTCAATGATGCTGCTGCTTATTAAATACATCCCCCCCCCCCCTTGTTATGCATGGGTTCATACTATGTACTGTATATACAAGTATATCTTTATTCTCGTCTTTATTCATCTGTTAGCTTGTTCAAATGAATTTTCCTTTTTTTCTTTTTTTTTTTCTTTTTCGACTTAAAGAAATTTATGCCCCTATTCCTCATCGTTTTTTTAAGATTTAACTTATAATATTATTTCACTTATGCTCTTTCTTTTTTTTTCCCAAACAAATTATTTTTTTAGGATTCAACAATGAAAATCCTAATTAAATTTTGTTATTAATTCACTTATGAATATCAAAATAATGCGAAAATATTATGATAATCATTGTTTGGATGAACTTTATTGGTTTTACCTTTTACTTTTATAATCGTTACCTTTTATATCCATTATTCGATAATGAAAATTTTCCGATTTTAGTTTCCGCGCGCAACATTCATTTTACACAAACACAAACATTTAATTTATGTACTTTGAAAAATATGTAAAAAAAATTTTTTTTTTTTCTAAAAAATGCTATTATGTTCGTTTTATTTACAAATAAAGTATAATATATGAGTATGTATATATTTCAAATGAATTAAGTTGAATTGAAACCATATTTACATTAACTATTTACTAACATTTCAAACTTAAAAAAATATATATATACCATGTAATACAAGTAATTCAAAAAAAAAAAGAAAGAAAAAGATAAGAAAAGAAAGATAAATTGTTAAAAAAAAAAATTTGCAAAAAAATTTGCAAGGTAACAATCATAATTGAGGGAAAAAGAGTTGTTTAAAAAAAAAAAAGGATTTTTTCATCAAAAAATCAAAAATACCTTTTCAAAAAATTTTTTCTTTTCATAATTAATAATTAACAAGTGTTGGATATATCAAATCATTAGGTTTTTATTGCCCATTTTGTGGAGGTGGATAATATCGAGAATAACCGTTTCCGTTGTTGTAGTACCTTGAACCGTCAGAATTTTGATAAAAATAAGACCCATCCGCATTTGAATAATAGAAAGAGCCACCGGGTGCAGAACCTCCTCCTCTATTACACCATACATTTCCCAATCCGTTAATACCATAAGATTGATAAGTATGATTATTATTGCAAGGTCTATATGAAGAGGAAGGGCAAGGATCATAATCTCCTATTATTTGATTAGACATATTGAATATATTTCAAGGATTATTGAGGATATATTTTAATATTGAAGGTAAGATTTTTTTTTTTATAAATATTGCAAAAATGATCGATATTTATAATAAATTACTAATAATCCATTGTTAAGTCTTCACACTGTCTTCATGCAGTACAATATTGAGCCAAAAATGGGTGATTAATAATAGGATATTTCTAGAATAAATTTTTCATTTACAAAATGATTTGATTATAAAGGAAATAATTAAATGAAATCTCTCTCTTTTTTTTTAAAAGTTCTGTTACGAAACGTCCACAAAAAGAATTGAATACCGCAAATTTATTTCCGGTGCGTTTCATTTTCCATTAAATAACCAAACGGAGATGAATCTCCATTTTAAATATTCCGTTAAAAGCGTTAAAAGAAAAAGATCTCGTGTTAAAGGAATATCATCATTGTTATCTTAACATTTTTGCCGAGGCTTATTTGTAGATAAAGAAAAAATGCGCGTTTTTTGATTGTTTCAAGTGATGATCAACGAAACTTCTTTAGCCGAATTCGTGTAACATTTAATACTTTTAATCCAAAAATATACAAATTTGAATGACATAAAAATTTTTTTTTTTTAAAAAAAATATTATTTTAATAAATATAAATAAAGTATATGATAAATTTATCTATTATATACGATTACACCTCTAGCTCGTCAGAAATTCACAGTACATGTGAATATGATCTGCGAAATCTGCAAACTGATCTGCAAGCTGATTTTTTAAAATGCTGCGAACAAGTATTGGTTTCACATTTCATTTTATAAAAATTAAAATATCTACACTGATTCTTCATCATTCAACCAGTGAAAATATAACACTTTTCTACTAAACATTTACTGTGAGAAATAAAGCCAAGCGAATATTAGGAATTTTATAAATAGAATAAATTATTATTAGTATATTTATTGACATTGTTTCGGAAAAAAAATAAATATAAATAAAAAAAAAAAAATTATTATTTTTAACATTTTGTTTTGACGCAAAATTGCCAAATAAAATTATGCATCTAGTTCATGCCTAAATCTATTCGGGACGTACTCCGACTACTCCGTACTAAATATCTTCAAATATATTAGTTTCTTCATACTAATTATTAAACGGACTTTGTTGAGCGATCTTTTAAGGTAGTCGCTAAGGTGGGAGCTTGTTTTTCTTTACGTTTTTCCTTTGTATGACTTTGTATCGTTTTAAAATTGGTAATACTTAATTATATGTCTATTTTTTTCCATACACACACTACAAGGCACAACAATCTTTATAAATAATTGATCGATAATACGACAGGGAGTAGAGAAGATAAATTATCATCCGAATTACTTCATGATGAACTGATCCGAGTTTTTATTTTTTAAAGAAAAATATAATATAATAATTATCCATCGAAATAAAAATACAGTTATATCAATCAAAATATCAGATAGTTTAGTTTAATTTGCGGTTACAGTGAACCTGGTATTTCTTTACCTGTTTTTAGACGGAAAATTTTCATGTAGCGTTAATAATTTAATAATAATTCATGTATAAACTATCTAATGAATTAATGATAATTACGTCTTTGTAAGTCTTTTATTAGGTAGTCTTTCAAGAACATTACCCTGTTCCAGTCTAATTAGTCCTTTAAATCTTTCCGGGAAAAAGTATTATCTTATTCTTGGTAAAATTTTATCTCTTTTTCACTACTTTATTTCTTGATCAAAAAAAAAAACCAAAAAAAATTTGCAAAAGACCAGGAGTTATCTCATATTAGTAACCGCAGTGCTGTCACGGGACAATGTCCGGGACAGGTGACACAAAAAGAAATGATAATCTCTATAATCTCTTGAAATTTTACTATCATAACCTGTTTCGGTGCTCAATTACGCATAAATACATACAATTTTTGTAGGGTTTTTTAAGTTACAGAAGAGTACGGAGTACGGGCAGAGTGCGAACGTCCGGGACAACCAAAAAAGCTGCGGACATCAAAAATGTACAACACTGGACTGTAACCGTATTCTATAGTTAAAGGACTAAAAAATTCTTTTTTTACATATTATAGATGATAAAGGCTTTGCTACACTGCAAAATGAATTTTGTGATCTGTGGCTTGATGCGTCTTCAATTTTTCGGTTTATGGTTTTTATTTATTTTAGCAAGTATGGAATTATTAATACATTTTAGGCGTTTTTTAATTTTTTATATTTTTAGAATTTTAGTTATTCTTTTTTACTAAAAATGATTAATTATTACCAATCTTAGGCGTCACCATCAGTGCATCATACGCTAGTAACGTTACTGCGCCACAAGACCATCAATCCCATAATTTTTATAAATTTTAAATTTTTATATAAATAATCAAACATATCGTAAGAGTTTTCCCCTTATCTTTTTCCCATGAGGTGCTCGCAAAATCGTATAAACCTTTCGCCTTTTACTAAAGGTTTCCGTGTGAGTGCCTCTGTGCAGTGGGATAATGAATTTTTTGAAATTCCTATTGAGGGATTTTTTTTATAATTTTTAGCGGGTTGGGTGGTGTTAAATTGGGAATATTTTTTTTTTTTTGCCCATCGTTACAAATATTTGATTTGTATCCAGACTTTTTTTCATTTTTCACATAAATAAAACTTTTCATAAATATTAACGCGTATTTGTCTGTCATGAAGTTTTAGCAGTAAATAACGATCAATATTAACTAGATAATATTCCTTTGTGACCGCCAGTTAATAATTATAACTTTATTATTATCACAATAAAAATGAACAAGTAACTTTGTATTTAATAAATAAATTAACAAAATATGATTGGTTACATAGATCTGTTTTAAATAAATAAATTAAATTAAATTATATGTTAATAAATAAATCAATAAATCAGATTATAATGAGTATGTTTGTTTTTCTTGAGTTCCTTAAAAATAACATATACCAATAGGATTCGGAAAACTATAAAAGATAAATTACAGAGTATTATATTCTTTGGTTATTTCTCTTGCCAATCAGGGGATACCTCCATAAATTGGAGGACCGCAATCAACTTCACAATCGTCGCGTTTAACTACCAATTATAATACATGGTGAGAAAATAGAAATATAAAAGTTATAAATGAAAATAATTGATTTCAAATCTTTTACCTTGGATAGGTGATGCGGTTGCAAGAACTGTCAGACTATAGGCGATACAAATAAGAACGATAAACATAGGTTATTCATTGTAAATATTCTTGTTAGAGGAGCTTGATATTTAGTTGCTTTGAATATATCAGTCGTATTTATAGGTATTTAAATCAATGATAAACAACGTATTTCCATGCACTTACGCGTAAAAGTTATACATGGTGGAGAAAAACCAAATATCTGATATGCCATGTGTCGGCAATATTACTTTGACAAATAGAGTTTTTTGTTACACGTTCAGATAATTATAAAAAACGCACGTGACTTGCAACACATTCCGGGCGTGGGTAAGAGCGACATAAAGCCTAACCATTTTAAATAATATTTTATTTATAATTTAAAAAGAGATGATGATTAAATTATGGCACGTTTCGACGTTTCGTCACGATGAAAAGCATGATTTTTTTTTGAACTTCAAAATTTTATACTGATTTAATTACTGATGAATCGGATTACCAAACGATTTGAAGAGGAAAATAAATCCATTTCACCGATCGAATGGACATTTCGCCGAAAAATTATTTATTTGTTATTTTATTGTTTTTATACTAAATACATAAAGAAATCTTTTCTAGAAAAATTTTTGAATTAGCTGATTTTTATTAAATTTATCTTATCGTTTATAATACACTAATCTTTTATTTACTTTTTCGTGAAAAACTGTTTATTTATTGCTTAACAATTATCATAATATCAGTTACGTGAATGTTAAAGTGATAATATCCTGGAAAAAAAATCTCTAAAATAATTTAATTTTTATTTTTCATTGCGCGATGAATATTTTTTATAAAAATGTTAATCGTTGTAATATGATATATGAGTTTATTAATCACAATGAAGGAATTTAAGACTTGAAAAACATTGTTCAGCCCATGAAATATTATGTATTTGATGTTTAAATCCACATGAAATAAAAAGCGAAAGAGATTTAATATTTTTGTTAATAAATAATTTTAATAATTCATTCATTATAATATCTTAAATTGATCATATCCTCTAAAAATTGTAAATCTAAATGTCTCCACAAGTTAATGTAATTAACCATTTGGTGAAATGGGATTCAGATTCGGCGAAATGGATTCGATAAAATGCACTTTCAGCGAATCGTCCTTTCGGTAAAACGTCCCCTTTGGTGAAACATCCCTTTTGGTGAAATGGCTTCAGTGAAATGGATTTTAGCGAAATATACTGTAACCATATTCGGCATAATTACGTTTTCATAATTATATTTTTTTTCTATCTAAAGTAATTATAACGCCATCTGATAATAACAAAATTTACTGTTTAAGTCTTTAAGATCTTTTGCAAAAACGGATAATCATATGAGGGTGAAAAATCATGCACCTTTGGATTTTCTAATACCTCAATAGGAAGTTCATTATGTAAAATGAATACTATTGCTACACCGAATATTTGTTTATTATAGATTGAGATCTGTATATAATGAATCACACATATTACGAAAGGAACTTACAAGTATAAAAATGCATGATGCACTCTTATTCAATGCTAAAAATAGGTTATCATGATACAAATCATAGTTAAATCACACACTTATATTTAGATTAGCTAAGGTGTCTCATAATCAATATGAAGGGATATTAAATTTATATAACCATAAAATTACAGCTTTAAATGATAATATTTTGCTATTCAATATATATATATTGATGAATTTTTTTAATAAAACATTTGAAGTTTAAAATTATTAAATTATCTTTATTTTTAACATCCATTATTGCTATTTGATTTTGATGTATTTTTGTAAACTTTTTAAAATAATAAATGATTATAAATACATTATATTTAAAAATGAATAATTGAATAACTATAAAAGTAAAAGATTATTAATAATTAAAAACCAATAATTTAAGGGTTAATCAATATTCTTATGAATAAAAAAGTAAATACTATTAGTATTTCAATTTGCAAATAATTTTCATTAATTCATTTATCTACCTATTTGGCATAAAATGTCAATTACTCAAATAGGATAATTAATTTATTACAGCATATATATTATATACTGTAAGTCTGTAATACAAAATTTTTTTTTACATTAAATCTATTTAATTTATTACATTTAATTTAACTAAAATTACAATTTGGTCAGAGTTAAAATTAAAATTACTATCTTATTACTCTTATTACCTATATATCAATATGCCAAAATACTTGAAAGTAATATCTTTTTAGTTCTTATTATATTGATATATAAAGTAATTACTTTAACTATTAAAAATATTTACTGTCTACCTTAATGCTGAATAACTGGATAAATAAAAATTAATTGGTTGATCTAGCTTTACAGAAATAATCAAATTTAATTTTTAGTAGCATTAGTTATTCAATTTAAAGTACATTTAATGTTTAATATATAATTTTAAATGTCTGATACATGATTTTAATATAAAAATAAACTGTAATTTTCTTTTAATTATTAATATTAATTTATAGAAATCTTAGAAATCTAATAGCACTTCAAACTAATAAGTAATAACTTTTTTGCAAGTATAATTATTATATTATAATTAAAATAAATTATAGAAAATCTATAAAGTATTTATAATTTATTTTATATTTTTATATTTTTTTTTAAAAAAACTATATAGTTTTATTTATTTTGTAGTAAATGAATTTTATAATTTTAATAAAAATAAAGGCTGGTATGCTATATTTATTTTAAAATTATAATAAAATTATAACTTAAAAAAGGTAATATAGTTGTAAATATTTGATAAAATTACATTTTTTATAAAACCTAGTTATAATGAAAATGCAAGTTTAATTTCTGATAGTTTTAAGATTTGCAAAAATTATACTACTAGTATATAATTATTTATTGCATTAAACTGAAAATTTAATCTAGACTAATATAATTAATTTAACTTTGCCTGATAATATTGATTAGTAGTTTTGAGTTTTAACTGAAGAATTCTAAAGAAAATTTTAATTATCTTTTATTTAATTCATAAATAATATATAATAAAATACTTTTTATAATAATTCAGTTAATATTAATATTAAAAATATATTTTACTATTATAAAATTTCTTTTATCAAAATAAAGCTAATAATATAAATTTTATTAATATAAAATTCAATTAGTAGATCTTTTAAAATGGATTGTATAGAATAGTAAAATTTAAAAATACCTTTATAATATACAATTCTAATCAGAATTAATATAAACTTTATATAAATTTTAATGTAAATTATAAAAAGATAAAAAGACTTAACCTTAAAATAATTCTTAAGAAAATTTGTCTTAATATAGAATTACTTTTAAGTACTTATATCAATATATCTATTGAAATAAAAATTATTTAAAATAAAATTGATGTTTTTTTAAAACTGTAATTATATTAAAAAGCTTTTCTTATAAATGATGATTAAATTTTTAAATAATAGAGTAATGATTAATATTAAAATATTCTGTAAGTATTCAAAAATTTTAAGTATTTTACTTATATATTTTTATTTTTAAAAGATTTTTAATAAAATTTATATTATTAGATTTATTGCAATAAAAGAAATCTAATATTTTTATTTTTATTCTAATTTATAATAAATTATTATTTTATAAATAAAGAAATTATATTTAAGAAGTTTATAATAATTATTATTATTTAATTATTATAAAATTTAAAATATTTCAGAATTCAATTTATTTTTAATAAAGTTTATTATAAAATTTTCAATATTTATATATAAGTTTTAAATTAAAATTAGCTAATAAAAATATATTTTATTTTAATTTTATGGTAAATAATAAAAAAAATAACAAGATTCTAAAAAAAATTTAAATTTGATTTTATATAAATTTTATAATAAATTTTAATTCAAATATATAAAGTTATATTAATTTTTTGATTTCAAATTTTTTATTTTAAGAACCAATAATTGGATTTTTTTATTTTGTTAAAATAAATATTTTGATATCTATTTTATTTCTATGGGTATAATATTAACTAAAATATTTTATTTTGAAATTTTTATTATATAGAATCTAAGTTATTTAATATTATTTGAAATTTTAATACTATAAAAGCAATTAAATATAAAGTATATATTAATATTTCATTTTAAACTTTTCAAGTTATATTGAAAAAAGTTATATATAAATACTAATAAAAATCTTTTTCTTAAACTTTTTATTTACAATTCTTGCAAAAAAGAAGTAATTAATTTTAAAAAAATATGATATATATTAGTTAATACCTTTATTATTATATACTTAAATATTATATAATTCACAAATTTTTTAAAATTTTTATTTGTTTAATTATTAATATTATTATTAAGTGCAATCCATTTTTTATAGGGATATCCCAACTTTTGATATTTCTACTATATAGATGTTATATTTATCTGATCTGATTGCAAGAAAGGTAATTTTATCTAAAATTCCATTTACTTATAATAAAGGTCATTATAAAAAATTGACCCTTACTTAATCTTACTTTTTTTTTAACATTCTATTGGTTAATTAGCTAAAAAGAAAAAAATCATAACAATGTATTCTAAAATTTCCTTTTATTAATAAAATTTCAAATAAAAGGGATTCAAAAGAAAAGATTTTTATAAAAAAACATACCTCTTTCAGGCGCTTCTCTAGCAAAGAGTTGACCAACATAGTCTTATATATGATTTTTAGTTTTTATCTTAGATTTGAAGTAACCTATTTTATAAGTAAGTGAAGTCTTCTTTATCCTCATGCATTTTTATTTTCTATTCAATTTTTATCAATTTTCCCTTTTTTTCTTTTTTTAAATCTTTTGATATATAATATTTTTTTTATAAATAATTATTTTTATATTTATTTTATATCAGATATAGTAAAATGATTATAATTACTTCATTCATTTATTTCTCTTGTAAAGATAATTTATATTAATACTAAATATTATAAATTAGCATTACTATCTAAGAGTTTTTTACCAATTGCATTTTTTTTCATTTTTTTTACAATATTGTATATGTTCTAAGGTTTTTTATGGCATAATCACTAGTTATGTATCATTAATTTGAGTTACTGTATATGTCTAAGAACTGACATGCAAATGAAGACGTAACTTTGTGTTGCGATAAGACCATATGACCAGAATTCAGTTTAATAAGTAATACGCTACAGAAAACATGCAAGTTTAATATTGTCATTATGCATAGATTTACCACCTCAAAAGTTTATTTTAATGCACAACATAAAATTTAATTGCGTGCTGATTTGGGTCATTCGATTCTTAATTATTTACTAACATTTTAAGGAGGTAAATTTATTTGATTATACCAATTAAGTACTGTAATTTAAACTTTGTGATTATTTAATTATATATTAATGGTAAGACAAATGTAAATTAGAACAAAAATACAATGGTCTTTCATCCTTTAATAAATCCCATCAAGAAAAAAAAATTTTTTTCTTCCACTTTTTGATCATTTTGTTCCATGAATTGATTACATTATCTCTATATAAGAATAGACTTGAGAGAATTTTGGATTACTATTACAATGATTTCAGCATTTAATTTTCTTTTAAGAACAAAATAATATCTACAAAGTGGATTAAATTAATTTAAGTTTCTTGTTCAACTAAAACCCAGAAAAAAAATAAAAATATATCTATAAAATGTAATATAAATAGTTGTATACAATTTAATAATTTAATAATTCAGTTATTTAATGAAAATAAAAAAATTTAATTGATAAAAACGCGCTATGAAAAATAAAATACGATACATACAAATATGGTTCAACTAATATATGGATGATTATAAAGAATTCTTTTACAAATTTTCGATAGACTTTAGAGTTTCTTCAAGTTCTTTCTCTTTCTGTTTAAATTTTTCATTTTGTTCCTCGATAGTCTCCTCTAACTTTATCTTTTCTTGTTCAAGTTTAGAAACTTGACGTTCGCTGTTTTCTAATTTGATTTCAAGTTCACGTAGTCTAGAAAGAAAATAAAGATTTTCATATTAGAGGTAGATGATACCAAAATATGCACTAAATTAAGTAACGAATAGTAGTAGATGATGGGATTGATATTCTTAAACTTACTTTTCCGTGGTTTCTCTCAAATTCCTTTCAGTCTCATCTAAATCATTTTCAAGCTTTTCAACTTTTTTCGAAAGCCCACTAGCTTCATGTTCTTTTGCCATCATTTCTTCTTCTAATTTTTTCTTTTCATTTGTTAACGCTTCATTTTTAGCATTGGAAGCATCAAGGTCAGCGCGAAGAGAACTAACTTTCTATAATTGAAAATTAGTAAAAGAAGAATATTAGAATACGTTATTTATTAAATTAGAAGTATTAGAAATTATTGCAAAAAAAATAAATAAAAAAATAAAAAAAAAATTAATAATAAATATTTGAAAATGATTTTGATTTTCATAAAACTGATTTGAGAAGATACATAAATTTCTTTTATGGGTATAAGAATATAACAACAATTCCTTGAAAACTCTATGAAGGTATAACCTCCTTTTAGAAACCTATGAAACTTAACATCGTTCATTATCTATATAAAAAAATTTTTTTACGCTTCTCCTTACACGATTACTAAGACTCATACTTAACAACGCTAGACCTTTAAACTAGAATATAAAAAAATTTATTATGACTAACCTCCTTAAATTTATCCATTTTATGAGAGTGATAATTAGTTTGAAAAAAAAAAAGACTGATGCTGAAAAAAAAAACCCTGACCTATTTATTTAAACCACCACCTATTTGAAAACCAGAAAGAGGCGCAGGAAGGCAGTGTACGTGTTATACTATCTTTTTTTGGCAACTGTGTATAGGAGTATCACTCATGAAATTAAAAATAGAATTGATTACTAAGAGAGTCATTTGTCTGAATGGAATATAATGGAGGAAAACGCAATAGATCCAGGAATTAGGACATTTTGACCGGCTAATCTCCGGGGAAAATGATATTGAAGTTTCTACAAGTTCCAAAGGATTTAGTGAAAAGAGGTTTAACATCAAAATGATACATGAAGGGAATAATTAGAAAAAAAGATTTGAATAAAGTACACGAGAATTCGTTGAGTGGATTGTTAAACAATACCACATTATATTACTTCCAAATGAATGATTGAAAGAGGGAATTACCCGCCTCCATAAATGAAAATTATCAAGTTTGATCAACTATGGACAAGTTAATTGTGAGCGTGTAAGACAAATAAATAGTTTAAAAAAATTTAAAAAATTTGGAATTTTTACTACTAGATTCAAAAAAGAAATCAGCACGCTCCGCAGAAAATAGTCCAAGTTTTGTTCGGTGCTTTCAATGAAGCGTACTTTAGGTGTATTAACTACAATTACAGAATCTCTAAAATATCATTATTTTATTGACATTTAATAATTTTATTTAATTTTTTAATTTGAATCATTTGTTTCAACGGTTTTGAAAGTAAAGAATTGAATCAATGCGAAATTTTAAAATTAGCTAGTATTCCATCCAAAGTCTTTGGTTAGCTAGTCCTAAATTATATCATCTTGCCGGTGTCCATTGACCCATCATTTGCTACTGGTACTCCTTTAATCACATCCAACCCAAATCCTCATAAAATTTCTCTCAATCAGATTTTTTATAAAAATTTATTTTACAAATTGTTGCTTAATTACAGAATTAAATAGTCTTAAATTTACAATGATTTGCAAATAAAAATTACATTGTCATTGAAAAAATTATATCAGATCAAATGCTTCACGGTTTTCTTCAGTTGAACCACCTTCTACATCATTTACTATATCGTCTTGATTTACTTCTGTAGCTTCACCTTGAATATCATTATCTGCTTGTATAGTTGCTAATTCTTCGGTATATCGTGAAATAATTTCCAATTCTTCAGGTTCTTGTTTAAAATAAAAATTAGTATAAATTTGGAATAAATAAGTTGAGATTTAATTATTACCTATGGGAATGCGCGTATCCAATGCCTTATAAACACGCAATGGATTAATTTTACGTTCTCTTTTATATTTATTTTTAACTTGATCACGAGATTTTCTATTATCAAATATTTTTCTAGATATTATCTCAAAATCGGTTCCCCATCGTGACAATGCCTATATTATAAAAACAAATTATCATGCCGTTATTAGTAATAAATAAAACTTTGTTAATAATATTATGAATATTCACAATACCTTGAAAAACAATTCAGTATCATCAAGTGTCCATCTTTCATTTTTTCTTGGCTTTTTAGAATAAGTAAAAGAATTTACAATATGAGAAAATTTATCTTCTTCTACAACTTCCATTCCTTCATCATTTTCATAAATACGTGGACGTGAATCTTGTTCTTCGCGAACTGTATATTGTCCGTCCGCGTTTACAAATCTGCTGCCACGTGATGAAAACACGCGACTTTTCATTTGAATTATAAAGAATTAATTAAAGAAGGTTTCTTTTTTTTTTTAAAAAAAAAAAATATATATACATATATATATTAATTACCGTTTCATAAGAGTTGGTTTATGATTTTCGTTATTTTCGTCTTGTGTATTCTCATCTTCCACTTCTTCCATTTCATAATCTTGCTGATACTCTTCGTTTTCATAATTTTCATATTGAATCCAATTTCCATCTTCATCATAACAACCTTCTTGCTCCCATTCTCTATTCTCATAATATTCTTCATAATTTTCGCTTCCATCATTATTAAACTCTTCATTTTGTTCAATTTCATTTTGCTCATTTTGCTCATCTTGATGATCTCCAGGAATATTCTGATCTTGAGCTAACTCATTACCTTCATCCCCTAAAAGTTGATATATAGGGGTTTCACCATCACCAACATTCATTTGGTCATCATCTCTAATATTATTAGCTGCTGCACGTTGTCTGCGTTTTTGTTGTGATTTTTGATACTTAGCATACTCTAGTTCCTTATAAGTATTAGATTTACGACCCCGTTTTAAATCTTTACACAATTCAGCCATTGTAACAATAGAATCATCAAGTGGATTTTCGTCTTCAGGATCATCTTCCCAAGGTTTAACACGGCTTTTACTAGATTGTTGTCTACGGGTAGTAGTACGCGCTTTACGTGATTTACTTCGTCGTTTTCTACCAGCTGTAGAATTACTTTTTGTGGAACTGCCATCTGTATTAGTTGAAGACGTTATGGATGCAATAGAACTAGAACGTTTACGACGTTTTGACTGTTTTGATGATGATGATGTTGCTACCGTTGAATCTTCAGATTGTTCATCATCATTATTTGATCTTGCTCGTTTCTTATTCGTAATAGCTGTTTTACGTTGTCTTGTTTTAACAGATGAATCTTCAGTCGTTACATCAGATTCTTCAATATGTTGAGATATTGCGTCTTCACTATCTTGTCGAGCATTGTGTGATTCAACCATTCCAGTAGCACTTGAAGAGGAGGATGATTCAACCAGTGAGTCATTAGTAAACGAAAGAATGATTTTCGGACTTGTAGGAAATTTTTGTGAAGATTTTCTTTGTGTTCCATCTCCAGAGGATTTATTGATCACATTGTCAGCAATACGATTAATGGATCGTTTCTCATCAGAGCGCGTCTTAGCTGGTAATATTGATGGAGAAACATCCATCACAATATCTTGTGGCGCTTGACTAACTACATCAATCGTGTCGCCTTCATAATTAACTATAATAGCATCGGGATTTGTTTCCGACTGAGTAGATTTATTACTACCACCAGACTCCTGTGAATTTGAAGGTTGTACTATTGTAATTGGTGTTGGTTCTAGTGATTTCCCGGGAACATCAATAATTGTCCCTTTTGACTTACCTAAATTAAAATGCAAATATATATATGTTAAATAAATTGAATTATATAAATTTGAAACCATCATTATTACCTGCTTTAGAACGAAGCAACGACTTTGAACTTTTAAACATTTTGCATTAATTACTATTATTTATTAATATTGTATAAAATATTTCCTTGAGTGATCTCGAGTTTCGGCTTACCCAAAAAGGAATGATTAAATGACGATGAATTAACAATAACGAATCACTTTAAACACTGAATATTTACTCAATATGTCCACGCGAAAAATTTTTCTTCCACTTCCACATAATTATACAAATGACAAAGATAATATACTTGATTATGCAGAAACTTTAATGAACTTTTGTAAAAAATATTCTAGACTTGCGGATGCTCATATTGTGGATTTTTTTATCAAAAATATTTGGGAAGAAGTTATTCCAGAAGAATGGACTGACGCGTTTAAAGTTGAATATATGAGTGAAAGTAAGAATGGAATTACTGAAGAAGGAGAAGAGAAAAAATTCATGAATAAAATGATTAGACTCGCTAGTTTTTGTGAATATGAGGTAAATAAAATAATAGTGAGTGTAGAGAAGGTTATGGAAAAAAGTTGGTCTTAAGATTTATAATAAATGACAGGAAGATTGGCCAGAATCTTTAAAGCAATTTATTAGAAATACGAAAGGGTTAGTCTTAATGCGTGACATTTCAATTAATGGTTAGTTTCTTTGGTTACTTTATTAGATGTTTAATTATCGCGTCTTATATAGATAGTATCGATACGAATAATAATAATTTGTTAATGAAAATACTATAAAGATTTACAGATGGAACGTGAAGAATCAATTGATAAACGTATATTACCAGGAATGAATGAAAAAAAGTTACATGAGGTAGTTATTTATTAATTATTTTCTTTCAAGTATACGTTAATTAAAAATTAACCATATTTTTTTGTAGGTTAGAATATTGAGTTGTTTAATAGCAAAGTTAACAAAAGAAAATAAAATTAGTTCAATAATTGATTTAGGAGCAGGACAGGTATGTAATAAATTTGCGTTAAGATAATTCATTTTATAAGCGTCTTTATCATGTTTACTCTTTTATACAGGGATATTTAAGTAGAGTATTGGCATATACATATAATCTTTGTGTACTTGCTATAGACGCAAGTAATATACAAACATGTGGTGCACAAAAATATCAATTTCGTACAGAAAAAAGTCTTGGATTATTGTGCAAGGGAAAAAAGGAAGTTGATGGCAAAAATAATGAACTTATAAGTGAGAAAAAAGGAGGGTTAACTCATGTTACTCAACATGTGACTACGGAAACTTTAACTAATTTAATATCAGAGTGGAATAAGAATAAGGAACAATTTAACGTTGAAGAGGTGGGAGATTATGAATTTAATAAGGTTGTTAATGATAACAAAATTATCGTAGATAGGTCTTGTTCAGCCAAACAATTAAAACAAGATAATAATTTTTTAATATGTGGATTACATTCATGTGGAGAATTATCAAGTACAATGTTAGATTTATTTATTAAAAATGAAGAAATAAAATGTGTAGTAAATGTAGGATGTTGTTACCATTTACTTCATGAAAATGAAAATTCTAAACAAGAGGATTCAAAAGGTATTAATTATGATTAAAATATTCTTTTTCTTTTATTGAAATCTTTGTTTTAATAAAATAATCATAATATATATATTTTTATTTAGATGAAGATATTAAATGTTCATTCCCATTAAGTAAATTTTTTAAAGAGAAAAATTTTTATATGGGGTTAACTATCAGACATCTCGCATGCCAAGTACCATCAAGATGGTCAGTTCAACAAGAATCAAGTATTAAAGCATTTGAACATCATTTTTTTCGAGCACTATTACAGGTTAAGTCATACACATTTATTTATATATAAAAAAGTCTTTTTTTTTTTGCTAAATCGTATTTCTTCTTCTTTAGTATATATTAATTAAAAAAGATTTAGTCAAAGATACACCAAGAATAGGAAAATTACATCATCGAAGTTT
The DNA here is from genome assembly GCA_003833135.1 of Oehlia diaphana. Classification (NCBI taxonomy): domain Eukaryota; kingdom Fungi; phylum Glomeromycota; class Glomeromycetes; order Glomerales; family Glomeraceae; genus Oehlia; species Oehlia diaphana. Next base: position 34,428 of record QZLH01000147.1, on the reverse strand, counting down.
CACATCATTTTCCACATATTGCAATGCTGCATTAAAAAAACTTTCTCTTCCATTAAATAGTATCTCACAATCAGAATCAGAAAAATATTATAATGAATTTAAGCAAAAAGGATATATGCGTAAAATTATTGTATTTTGGACATTAAGAGCTATGTTAGGACCATGTTTTGAGAGTATTATATTATTAGATAAATGTTTATATTTATTTGAAAATAATCTTGTAAAAGAAGTCAAATGTTTTGGTATATTTGACGAATTAAAAAGTCCAAGAAATATGGTCATTGTTGGAATTAAATAATAACAATAGTTGAATAAAATATTTAAATAAAATTTATAAAATTTACACACACAAAATTTTTTAGACTAATAAAATTTTGAAACATTTTCTTTTGTAATAACCGAATTATATACATGTGTGATTGTTTCTATAGCAACTTTTGCTGTATTTTCCAAGATTTCCTACGAATATAATAAAGAAAAGTTGAATTAATTTTAAAATATAAGATACGTATTACTTTATATGATGAAATATTCTTACTTTAACAGACGGTTCATCACGAATTAATCCAACTCCGGCACCAGCATAAATAACCTAACAAAAAACAATATATGTGTATATATATATATACATATTGAAATTTATTAACAAATTTATTATTAAATTACAAAAAGAAAAAAAAAATTAGCAAACATACCATTCTCGAATAATCTTTTCCCAAAACAGCTTCTTTGTAAATTTTTTTTCTTTCGCCGATTTTTTCATCATCATCACCTAATTCCTCAATCTCTTCAACAGTTTTATTTTTAATTGCTCTACCATCCCATTGAGAAGGCCAAGTATTTTGATCTTTTAATTTATCGAATATCTGAGTTCTAACGGTATTTACACCACCATCATTAGTATTAATAATGATTTTTTTGGAATCAGGATGAGCAGCAGACTCTTTAGAAACTATAAATCTTGTCCCCATTACAACTCCGTCACCACCGAGCATTAATACCGAAGCTAAACCTCTACCATCAATAATTCCTCCAGCAGCAAGGATAATAGGCTTTTTTAAGTTCTCTTCCTTAGAAGAAGAATAAATTTGATTTAAAGTATCAATAGCTTCAGGTACTAAAGTTAATGTAGATGCACCATTAATTAATCCATGTCCACCGCTCTCATTACCTTGTACTACAATCACGTCTGCATTATTTTTATATGCATTTATTGCTTGTTCTATTGTTTGTACTTGAGCAAATATTTTTGTGTGAGGTGATAATGAACGTACTATAGGTACATATTTTGAAAAATCACCAAATGAAAACCAAATTGCTAATGGTTTATAAGAAAGAGTCAAATGAAGAGACGAATTTGAAGAGGAGGAGGAAAATTCAGAGTCTAGTGCAAATGTCATGAATGCTATACCAATTGGCAATAATCCGTTGGTTGGAGTAGATTTTAATAATTCGCGAATTGATTTTAAATCATTTTCAATATCTTCATAAGACTTATATCCTATAATTAAAAGAAAATTTTAAATCCAAAGTTAAAAATCGGTTAAATTTAATAAAGATAAAAATCAAGTTATCTACCTGTTGAAAGAAAACTTAACCCTCCTGCTAAATAAACTTCACTTGCTAACTTTACATCAGATATTTTTGCCATAGGAGCTTTTACTATTGGATATTTTATACCATATTCTTTAAACAAACTAATGAATCCTGTATTAAACGAATATAAAGACATTATTACTTTTTCTCGGAAAAAATTGCTTCTAACATGAAATAATGGATATAAATTTATAACAAAATATTAGATTAGATCTATTAATACGATTATTAATAGATTAAATAAAATGGCATTATTACGTCAATTTTTAGTCATCAATATTACAAATAATACAAAGTAATTAGCCAATCAGAGATATTTCCGAAAGTTACAAGAAACAATTTTAAAGGGTTCGAGGAATAATTAAATCACATCTGGTACGACTATTGCTAATAAGAAAATTTTATCTGTTATTTCTGTAAAAACTCCGTAAAAATGAGCCTTTCACAGATCCATTCACGGAAAATGTTAAATTCCGTGATAAGATTATTAGTTCCGGAAATATGAGCTTTTTACGGAAAAAGATGGAATATAAAAAACGGATCAACTTTTTTTACAGGGGGTCTATCAATGTAAACCAATTTAAAAACTACAATGCTTGAATTTCCAACAGCCAAAAATGATCCCAGAAATTCAAACATAAAAAAAAAGTATTAATAATCTTTATAAAGATTATTATTGGTATCAATTTGTATTTCTTTAGATGAGATGTATTAAAGAATTTGTGAATTATGTATTTATTTATATGCGTTAAATTTCATGTTTTTTGATTTTTTTTTTAACCAAGATTTTATGTTAATTACATATTATAATTTCTTTGGTGTATTTTAAAATAATATAGATAATTTAAAAATAGTGTGTAATATTTAATAAAAAGGAATATATAATAAAAAGTGACAAATAAAGTATAACATAGTTATTTAACATACTACCATTATGAACATACATTCATAATACTCTTCGCTATATCCAAAGAAATACCTACGGAATCGTCTTCAATAAGTATAATTGCAGCTTTGGGTACCAAAATTTGAACTAAATACTGTGATAAGGATTTCGGAACACAATGGTTTTTGGTTCCAAAACTCTAGTACTGTTCACCCTTACTATAGTGAATCCATGGGCTGGAGATTAAAATTCGTTATAGTGAGAAATTCACTATACTGAGGGTCATTTTATTATATAAAAAAATCTGTATCTGAACTTTTCTTCATTATAGCAAGTTATTCACTATATAAAAATTCGCTATAGAGAGGGTAACTTTAAGAAAGTACCTTTTTCTACTTGAATTTTCTCCTTCTGAGATACTCAAACCTCATGGTATAATATAATGAAATTATGTTCATTAAATAACTTTCTTCTAATATCAGTTTTATAAGGTTATACAATTGATATTTCATATTCATCATTTTTTGTTAAAAATATGGGTTTAAGACTAAAAGAAATAAAGAATAAAACGTATAAAATTTAAAAATAATAATAAAAGACAAAAAAAATAAAGAAAGCTAAATAAATTTATGTTGACAAAAAATAGTAAAAGAAAATAGCGATTGATATGTCGTATACATCAGCATTTATGAAAATATCATTTACATAATCCGAAACCTTTTGATGGTGCCAACGATAGGGACATTATCTTGATCCTTTTCTAATATTGATTAATTTAATGATTTAAATAATGATTTATTAACTGTTAATATAAAAGATCAAATGTATGAATAAAGAATTTTCTTAGAACACATTTAAATAGAAGGTAGAATATGATATTGTGAAGGTGTTGTAATGGTTGTGTATTTTGTGTTATGTAAATTATCAAAACTAACGTTAAGTTTTGACATACTATTATTAGCATTTTTAATCAGCTCTTTTCTTTTTATTAAATTTTTTATTTAATTCTCCTGCACTTTTAATTCTCTTATTGGATGGTCGTCTTATTCCACGAACTATTACTGTTGGTATAATATTCAAAGTGTTGGATTGTGCTTTATTCAGTTTTCAACTTCGGAAATGAATATTTCATTGAAAGATTGTTAAATGATGATTTCTGTATTATATTATTAAAATCAATATGAAAAATTCTGCATTATCATGTTTAAATTGCTCTAATAATTTTTACAAACTCCATTATTAAAATCTTTTTCTTCCCCGGACCAGAGCCTTTCAATTGATATAAAGTTGTAAATATCATTGTACGCCCATATAACATCACCAGACTCTTCTTTAAAGTCGCACGCATAGCTGGAGCATTTATCATTATAAGGAATACTCCCGCCCATTTGACATGATAAATCGATGCCATTCATCAACCATTTGATAATTATGAGCAAAGATTCATGCTAATAATATATCCTAAACCATTAGTGTAGCACGAGCATAAAAAGGACAGTCACAACGTTGAGATTTTTTAATTTTGTCTTTTGCTATTTTAGCTTTCATTATCCAAGACATATTCTTTTGACTCAGGATAACCAGCTGGAACTTACTTCATTTGTGATATTTTCTTTGACACTTTAGTTTTCGGTAGTATTTGAATATTTGAATTTTCCAAGTCTGATAATCTGATAACAACAAGCCAAGATGATAAATTGTATACATACAGTATATACAGTGGTGAGCAAATTTTTTTGGAAAGTTGCACGTGTCTTTAATCAAAGCCAAGCAGTTTGATTTATTTTGATTTATTTTTGAGCATATGCATTGACATGGAAAGAATTTTTCTAACCGCAATGGTAAAAGTGACTTCCAACCGTATGTCTGGAACTGTTGCACTCTTTTCTAACATTTTTTTTAACCAAAGCACTTGTTAATGTATAGGAATTCGCTTAATATTAGAAACATAATATTAATATATTTTTTTTGCGGCTTTTTTTGGATGATCTGCATTAGGTTTTTAAACATTTCCCGTTTTCAATTTTAAGTTATAATATATTGTGGATAGGCCAATGCTATTATGACGTTAAAATTTACTTGAATATTATGTTCCCTTAACTCACGAGTATAAAATTACTTTCCGTTATCATTTTTTTGACATTCTAAGAGCAACCACTGCACGTGATTAAAGTCATGTAGTTTTCCGAATAGTTTTAGATATCTTTTCCAAATTAGGTTACAGGTCTAGACAGTGCTGGTAGTAGCGTAGTTTTCCTACCAGTATAGTTTAGTTCGAAGGGTGAGGTCTTGCATAACTGCTTAGTCTACTTTGTGGGATTAGATTCGTTAATGTTATAGATACCGATAACTATTCTTCTAGAAAATTAAAATAAATAAATAAAAGTTACAGGTCTAGGATGAACCTCAACGGTCTAAGATAATTGACCCGAAACTTCCCGGTCTAAGTTAAGTTATCCCTTTCGCGAAAGGTTTTTTTGTTAATAATTAACCAATCAGAAATATTTCCGTACGTATTAATTTTGATGACCTGATGACCAAGTTATGAGTACGATATCAAAATGTTTTTTTTTTATGTTACACGAATTTAAATCTTAATCGTGATAATCCAAAATTTAACAATCAGTATTTCTTTTCTTTTTTTTTTTTTTTTTTTTTTTTTTTTTTTTTTTTTTTTTTGAACAATGTCTAATTTAAAGATTCTTGTTGGTAAGTCCATTAATAATTTAATAATTTAATTTCAATAAAAGAAACGATCTTCATTCTATTAAACTTTAATCTATTTATTAGGTTGTAAAAGAGTAATAGATTTTGCAGTAAAAGTTCGAGTTAATTCAGCGAAAAAAGCTGTAGAGACAGCGAATATAAAACATTCTCTAAATCCATTTGATGAAATCGCGGTAGAAGAAGCATTAAGATTGAGAGAAAAGTTAGGCAATAATGTAATAAAAGAAGTTATTGCTTTAACTTGTGGTCCACCAAAAGCTCAAGAGCAGCTTAGAACAGCTTTAGCTATGGGAGCGGATAGAGCTATACATGTTGAAGTGGGTAAAGATGATAATGACGTAGCAAATATTTTACAGCCGTTGGCTGTTGCTAAATTATTTAAAGCTATAGTTGAAAAAGAACAACCAAATTTAGTTATTCTTGGTAAACAAGCTATTGATGATGACGCTAGTCAAACTGGTCAAATGTTAGCTGGTCTCCTGAATTGGCCTCAGGTACTTTTTACAAAGCGGGGTTTAAATTTAAAAAGACAATCAAATTAAAAATTATTTAAATTATTTGTATTTTTAGGCAACCTTTGCGTCAAAAGTTGAGATAAATGGCGACAAACTTACAGTAACACGTGAAGTTGATGGTGGTCTGGAAACCATTAGTAGCAAATTACCAGCTGTTGTGACTACTGATTTAAGGCAATTATTTTACATTTTTCTTCGATTTTTTATAATTTATATTTTTTAATTAAAACAGTGAATTTTAATTTTTTTTTTTTAAATTTAAAGATTGAATGAACCTAGATTTGCCACCCTCCCTAATATTATGAAAGCAAAGAAAAAACCTTTAGTCAAATTTACACCTGATCAATTAAGTGTTGATATTACTCCAAGATTAGAAACTATTTCTGTAGTAGAACCACCAGCTAGGCAAGGTGGATCTAAAGTAGGAACTGTAGATGAATTAATTTCTAAATTGAAAGAGGCCGGAGCTCTTTAAATCACCAATCTTCCGGATTATGATATTCATTCTTTGGTAAATTAGTTATGGGATCATTGATTTCGGGTTCAAGAATTGGAGTATTATTATTATACAATTGATCTGTTTACAAAAGAAGAATAAGAAAATTTAGAAAATTGAATAGAACCTTTTTTGTTATAATAAAAATTTAGTTTATATATTTAGTGAGAAAAAATTTTTGATACCTTGAAATGTGTTATCTAGTCCTTGAGTACCATATATATCATTCATATAATTTTCATCTTCGGTATATCCTTCAGGTATGTTTTCCTCATCTTGTGGTGCTGGTTGTTTTGGCTTATTATCACTATAGTCAGTCCATCTAAAACCACATTCAGCATTAGCACAGGCATAATATAATACCATTTTGGTATCTGAACGACCTGAACGACGTGATTGTTGTTCAGAAAATACTGCTTCTATATAACCACATTCTGGACATTCTTTCTCCGTGCGTGGCTTTAAAAAAATAATAATTTTTTTTAATAAATCAATAAATTTTATAAAAAAGTAATTTGTTTAATAAATCTTTACCAGTGTGGGATCGCAAGCTATGTCTCGAATAATTGTAGCGACTTCGCTTAAACGAACGAAAATATAATAATTAGATCAAAGTTTAAAAAGGAAAGAAAAAATTTTTTTTTTTTACCTAGATGCATTCATAAGCTCATTTCTATAAACACATTTGTTATCGGTTTCTTCTTGGTGAATACAATTACGGCAAGCATAAAATAATTTATGAGCTTCTTTATCTTCTCTTGGGTATAACAAATTACTACTGTTAACAATAATAAAAAAGGGGTTTGAAATATATAAAGTAATCCAATTTATTTAATATATTCATTAACATATATTTACCATAGCTTACAGAATTTAAAGGTGGCCATTTTTTTCTGATTAAAAAAAAAAAAGTAAAAAATGAAACGATCAAAAAGAAGAGAAATTTATTAATGAATGCACCTTATGAACTGTACGATTGGCTCAATTATGCATAAATGTTTTAGGATTTACCGGATTTTCCGGTAAATTTAGCGTGCTTTACCGGCGATGAACAAATACACAGTGTGATTTGTCAGAAATTTAATTTCGAATTTTTATCGTTTTTAATTTTAATTTTATTTTTGATATATATTTGATGCTTATTTTTGTTCTATACTTTTAATTTTATAGAAAATCTACGTTAAAACAACATATATTTATTCTTTAATGTACCTCTATTACAAAATAAAAAAAAAATACATTGCATTTTAATACATTAATTTTATTTTTATTGTTTTCAAAGTGAAACGACTTTTTCAAATTTATTTATTCAAACTTATTATATTCATTCTCTATCTATATTCTCTTAAATCAAGTTGAATTTCATCAAATGAAATAATGTGTTTAGTTGTTGAGAATTTGTCCAACTTGACTTATCGTTTATAATTTGTTAAAAGGTGAGAATAAGAAAAATATTTTTGAGCAATAAAAACGTGTACACACTCTTATCAATAGATGGACAATCTGCATCATAGCCTAGTATTTCAAGATATCACAAGAAACCATTGTTAATTTGTAGAAACTTCATGGCATCCTCAGCCCTAGGCGGTCCACAGCAACTTGTATTCTTGCAGCGTCTGATATCGACTGGATAGGCACACAAGTTTCAATCCTAGACCATGGTACAAAACATTCAAGAAAGGTATTTGCATCCGCTTCATTCTTTTTTGGACATTTTTCTTGCCTTTTTAATTTTTCTCATCTGTACCTTCAAACTGCACATTTTCAGGGAGTGTATCTACCTACATAATGAGCATTGACTTGTTTTCCAAAAATCAAATTATGACTCTAAATGTCACACAAAGCTTCTGCATATCGAAAATTTCGAGTAGCCAATTATGGGCTTGTAGCTCTCTCTCCCTTGTGTATTCAAATTTTTATCGTAATGTTATACCGCAAATTTACTAGACAACTTTGCTAACCTCTCACAACAGGTTATATTTAGATTGCCTGGAGCATGCGTTCTTGCACCCAAATAATCTAAATCAAATTTCTTAGAGATGAAAATATGCTTAGTATTCTTTAAAAATCGGGGATTTTCATCAGGTCATCTATCTACCAATAATATCCGGATAGGCCAAATAGCTCCATTAACATTTACACCATATTTGAAATCCATGATGAGATTATTAAGGTCTTACATGTGTGTAATTGAAGATGTGCCAAGATACCACTGAGGACATACAAAAATTGCTATTTGTCCGAAGTTCATTTGCTTTATCATCAAATATACTAATGGAATTAATTTATTGTAATGTATGGAAAATCCGACCTACTGCTTTGTCATAACAACACTTTATCAGATGAAGAAAATTGTTTTGCATATTTAACAGATGCAAGACAGTAATGAGCTACTGTCACTCATGCTATATGATGATGTGCTCTTTCAGAAATTGAATTGGCTTGAAGAGGCAATAAGTAGTTATTTAATATTGTTCGCGCCATATATATATCATCATTCCTTAAGGAACTACTATTTCGCTTTTTATCATCTGATTCAAATGAATCATGGATTCGATCATATAAATATGAATGTTAAAGAGAATTGGAGACTGTCATATTGCACAACTCCCTGATTTTTAATAAGCATTTTTAACTTTTTATCTCTGAAATTTTGCATCATCAAATCATTTAAAAGCCGCAGTACATTCTTTGATGATCGATCAGCATATCGCATTTAATGACTATGGTTTATTTAAATATTTTATATAATATCTAATAATATTTCTAATATACTTGAAAAAGAAGCAAGAAGTTATAAAAAAAATGTAAATATTCAAATAAATGCCAATATCACGTGATTACAAGTTAAAACAATACTAAATTTCGAAACTAACAATGCCAAAAATTTTGTCAACTCCTATTATGTTTGTTCATTGGTTACTCCTCTCTGAAATAAAATAAAATAAATAAATAACAATGCCAAAAATTATCATGTTTCGAATATGGTTTGAGTTTTGGGAGGGTTTTAACTTTTAAATATAAATTTAAGAAAAAGAAACGTTAGATTAAACCAATTAAAAATTTATATGGATATCTTTTATTTTAGTAATTCAGAAACTATAACGTAATTATACTCTAAACTCGTGTACATAATATTATTTGGTTATAATTTACTAATTACAGTATCTTTTAAATACTTCAAAAACGTCAAATTTGAATTGAACCTCTAACAAAATAAATAGATTTTCATTGTCTCCAATGAAGTGTCGAAAAAGTTTTTTTGTTAAAAAAAAAGAAACGTAAAATTTTTATGAATATTATTATTGTTTTTACAAGGACGAAACAAAAAATTTTTCGAACCTTTATACATTTATTACACACGCGCGAACTTTATTATTCAAGTTTCAAATTTTGAAACTCATTTACGAGAAAATTTCCGGGATTATTATTATTGTTATTGTTATTATAAATTTGTTTTTTCTGAGTCTCTATACCAGTCATATCATCACCATTATCAACAAAGTTATTATTTATAATTGTAGAATTTGACTATTAAAAAAAGAGAATTAAGAAAATTATTTTTTTTTTAATTTAAATATATGCTACTTTTTAAAGTAAATAATAAGTATTTAAAAAACTTACAGAATTTTCTTCCAAATTCATTGTTGAAGCAATATTAACATATTGATTTTGTATAGGCCAAGTTAGATTTATTGTACCTGAAGACATAAATGGTAACATATTTGTATAATTAATGTTGTTCATATTGTTTAATTGTAATTCCCTTGAAGTTCCTCCTAAAGTTGAAGATTGAAAATCAAAACCTTCATCTTTGAAATATGTAGGAGTACTTGGAGGTACAATATAAATTGGCGAAGGTGTCCTTTCATTAATAGGATTATAATTTTCTAATGCAAAAGCATTGCTAAAATGGCTAAGTTGATTAAGTTGTTCATTTAAATGATATATTTGTGATAATAATTGAGTTTCTGCTTTTCCATCCCCATTATTATCATTATTTTGAGAGATATTATTTAAAGATAATGTATTATGATTATGTTGATATAATATTTTATTATAAGGTGATGTAGAGGAGACTTGAGGAGAATTACTATTCTCTTGAGTTGTTGTGTATATATTTTCTGCCATTTTTTTTTCTGTTTTCACAAAATGAAAGGAAAAGGTTTAAAAAAGGAAAAAAATAATTTCTCGACTTCATTTTATATTTTTCTGTATAGATCATACATACTAATAAAAATTGGAATAGATCTTCATTTTAAATAATAATAAGTGACATCAAATTAAATTTTATTATATAATCGCAAACCAACTGAAAAATCTCCGACTATATTGAATATAATATTAAATTCATTCAATTATTTTAATTTAGCATTTCCTTTCTATTCGTCACAATCATACATATATTAAAGTAAACAATAATATATTAAATAAATATATATATATATATATATATTACTATAAAAATTAATTAGTCTTTCTTATTATTTCCTGATTTGAAATCATAAAAGCCTTCCAATTCGTTATCATCATCGGACAATTGCTTGAACACGAATCTTCGTATTTCATCTCTTTCTGCATATGATTGTAATGAAAGTTCCGTATTCGTATCTTGTGATGGATACCGAATTTCTTTTTCCTCTTTACCATTTGTTTTTGGAACTGCATTGAAGAATTGCGATTGTTGTAATTGATCATGTATAAAAGTTGATAGATTCTCTTTTGGTGAATTTCTTCCACCATTTTTAGGAAAAGAATAAGAATCTGGGAGAATATCTCCCATGTCATCATCCTCTACATTTGAATTATTATGGAATTTGGTAATAGTATTTGTTTCGAAATTGATACTAGAATTAGGAGTTGAAGTCAATATAGGATACATATTGTGCCAATCTTCAAACTCATTGTTATTATATTTTTCAAAGTTTATATCATCTTGGTTAACAATATCAATCCTCTGAGAAAATAAATAAAATATTAAATTGATTGCTTCGCAATATTTTTACAATTATTAATAAAACAAACTTACTCGATTTCCAATTTTTTTATCAATTTTGTTATTAAACTCATCATTATTCTTCAATACATTTCTATGATTACGATTTTTATCTGTTGAAATCTTTTCAAATTTTTCAGCGTTAATATTGTTAGTCGGTTTTGATTTCAATGCTCTTTTAGCAATTTCTCTTTGATTTCTTTCACTGTTTCCACCAACACCACCATCACGTTTTTTACTGTTTTCTCTTCCATTATTATTCACATTTTTATTCTGATTATTCTTCTTTATATCAGAATTCTTTTCGGATTTCTCGATACTAGATTTTCCGAATACTTTATTACTCTGTTTCTGTAATTCTAAAAACTCATCAAATACATCATTTAATTCTCTATATGAATATGGAGATGCTAAAGCTAATTCATTTTCGCTAATGATATGTCCAATAACAAATGATGATATCACACCTTGATTTTGTTTTTCAGTGAAATCGGATGAAGTAACCGTGTTTTTATTAGTGATGGATGTGGCATCATCATTTAGTTCTTTGTTTTTTTTAAAAAAAAAGAAAAATGGCGTTATTTGTGTATCTTTATTATTGCGCCATCAAAGATAAACGATTTCACATGATTTATCAAAGGAACTGATTGTTCTCGGTGGTTTTATTTATGTTAATGAAAGACTTACTTTCATCATTGAGTCGCATTAATTCATTTTGTTTATTTGCTGCCTTATTACTGATTTTAGGAGTTCTTTTATAAGTATATTTTGGCAAATAATTTTTGATTGAAGACATTATTAAGGAATGAATTTTTTTTAGAAAAAAGAAAAATAATAAAATGAGTATCAGTATATTTTCAATATTGACTTCTCCTTATATACTTATTTAGAATATTCGCAGTTTAAATTCATTAAATAATCATGCTGATTTGCATTATGCTTGTATTTTAACTATTACTCTAGAAGTATGAAGCAAATTTTCATTCAAGTTTTCTTATAGCATCGAATGCATCAGGAACGATACTGCCTTTTTGATCTAATTAAAAGCAGCAACGTAATTATTTTTCTTTTACTCTGGATACTGTACGTGTCGAAATGGCAATCATGATGTCGATCATATCTGACAGATAATTACAGTGTTTGTTACTCAAGCCACGGACATTGACATTGTTGCATAAATATTAGCCATTACTAATTGTTTCGTTGTGTCTAATAACTATCCTCCTTTTTATTCATTTCATATAATATAATATAATAATTACATTTACAGAAAAACATACATCCCTTTGCGTTAAGAATGATAAAAAATATACATATAAAGAAACGAAAGTAGTGTTACATACTGCAAGAGTCAAACACAACAACAAAAAAAAAAAGAAAAAAAATATATATTTTTTTTTTTTTATATCTTTTTTTGTAATACGTGTACATATCGTATTTCTTTTTTAAGTAAGAGATAAACTAATAAAACAAAAGAGAAAAGAAATAAACCAGGAATACAAAATTAACATTACTTGTACATAATTAAAAAAAGATAAACACCTGAACACAAACGTGTTGTTATCTTTGATTCTGGATTCTTTGATCAGCCACTCAATTCAATTTTAATAGAACTGAGTTCTATTCCTGATTAGCAAAGCATAAATGTACTTAATATAAATCTTTAGGAATACCTACATATTAAATTCATAACATGCGGTTCCTAATGGGTTCTAATAGGAATTAAAACTCAAAGTCCCCATTGCCCTTTTGGAAGAGGTAATCACGCCCATTCACTGACATGATACCGTCCTTCAATTGGCACTTCCATTTATTTTTTGTGCGTGTGACCTAAAAACAAAAGAGCAATATTAGTACTGTAACTATTCCAAGAGGAAATTTGAAAGGTCTTTTTATTTTTCAATATTTACCTTATCATACAAACATAGAATGATATTTTGTGTTTCTTCGCCTTCGGCATTAGTCTCCTCATCATCTGTATCATCAAGATCAGAATTAATATCATCGTTATCTACAAATGATGGTTCCGACCGAGTGGTAAATTCCGGAAGAGGTGAACTATTCGCACTATTTTCACCACGAGGAATAAGTTTTTCACTCAAAGGATTTCCATACTCATCCTTTAGTAAACATAGAGAAACGCATACTGATAAAAATCTAGTGATATTATATATCAATAACTTTTAATAAATATCTGGTAATTCATACCTGTTGTCCCATCATTGTATGAAGGTTTTGATGATGTTGATGGTATATCTTTTGATCTACGAAGGAACATAATTGTACATACGAATATTTAACACACAAAATTAATGAATTTAAGGTAACGGTAATGTTTACATACCGTCAGCTTGATTGTTTATTGGATTGCTGTTCGAGATATCAGATGAAGTGGGAAATGAGGTCGGTGAGGATTGTGCCGTTAATTGAATGTTACCATTTTTCTATTTTAGTGTTACAAATTTATATTTTGACGATTCACTGAGGAGTAATAGGAAAATGAATAAACCATAGAATTCAAACGTACTATATAAGGTTGAGGCCTGCCTTCATTATTATGATTAGTGTGCATATTATTGATCGCACGACTTGGAAGAGATGCTGCAGCCTGTAAATCACGAGGTTGCTGATACTACATTAAGATAATTATACGTAAAATGATAACACATAATTCTCAAAAATCAATCAAAATAAGATAATTACCTTCAAATTTGGATCATTTTGTGCTTGAATTTGTTGCAAGGATTGTTGTTGCATATAATGCGCAGAATTACTTGAACCACCATTCATATTTTGATTATTTTGGTTGTGGTCCTCACCAGTTAACCCGTTAGCCTCCCAGGTTGCGACTTTTGCATTTCTAATCTTATGTTCCCACAACTACGTAGTAATTAGAACTTATTAAATTAGATGATTATTATTCCCTGTATTTTCCTTAATAATGTATAATAAGAAAATTTATAATACTTACTTTTTCTAGTTCACCCAAAACAGACACGTCGACACCATTCTCATCAAAATCTTTCCTTACATTATCAATAACATCCCTTATGACTCCACTATATACAGTGGCCTATAAAATAAAAAAGTATTTAACGCGAATATTAATAAATAAAATCTTGTAATTAAGTTTACGCGACTTTTACAGGAGTTAAAAAAAGTTGAATCATCTCAACAATTTTAAAGGCAAATACTGTTAAAACGTACCACAATACTGTTAGACATTATATTTTAATAAGTGGAAAATAATCCGTAAAAGAAAGAGCAAAAAAATTTAAAATTTTTAATAATCTTCACGCGAGTGGTTAAATCGAGTTTTTTTTGGGAGAAAAATGAGCTTTATATACGAGTGCCCAACTTTCAAAAATCCTTTTATATCAGGAGAGCTATTTATACCCTTTGGTGGGTGGGAGCAAGAGGATGTGAGAAAAGGGACTGCTGAAAAAAGAGGGGTCCCTTTTCAATGAGTAAAAAAAAAATCAGCCGATGTTGTTACACAACATATTTCCTGCATAATTATTAATATATTATTGATGATGACGAAATTCGTATGAAAAGTTATAAATATGGCATAATCCCCCAACATAGGTTGGTTCGTTAGGTTGTACTGACTGACTATCGCGTTTTTTTTTTATTTAACAAGGAAAAAAAAAAAAATTTCTTTATTTTTGGTTTAACAAAAATCATTTCCTTTAGAATAAATCATTATTTTAATAGGATAATGGGATATGCAAGTTTAGATTCGTCACTTTCATTTCCTGATAATAATCTTCCACCAAATAAAAAATCAATTTTAATAACGGATACACTTTCAGCTTCAGGAAATTTTCTTATTCATCATTTTATAGTTAATCAAATTAAATCAGATAAACATGTAATATTGGTTGGTTTTTCTCAAATATTTAACCATTATTTAACAATTGGGCGTAAATTGGTATATATATAAAAAGTGGAAAGTTTTTTATAATGAAAAAAAAAAAAAATAGTAATTATAATTATTATAATTAATAATAGGGTGTGAATCTAACTCTCGCTAATCAAAAAGGATTATTATCTTTTATAGATGGATTAACTTCATTATATTCACAAACAGATTTATTTTCAAAATTTAATTCAACAACAACAACAACAACAACCACCAATCAAACCTCAGTATTAACTTGTGATTCACTTTCGGATTCACCAATTTCAAAAGAATCATTACATAATTTTTATAAAATAATTAAACAAATAATTGAAACTCGTCATTCATCGATTGATGATTCACGTGTTTGTTTGATTTTTGATGATCTTTCAGTATTAATATATTCGGGATTTAGTGTAAGAGATATACTCGAATTTGTTAAAGCGTGCCGTATGATGATTGAGAAGGTATGTGATAATTGAAGAAATTATTATTTTTTCGGAATTATATAATTTAGAATAAATTATTTCTTTTTTTTTTTTGAATTATATATTGTTAGTATAATGGATCACTTGTAATGTTAGTTCATGCAGACGAAGATATAACACAATCTTCTCTGGATGATGAATTAGATCAAGAAATTTTTTTAAAGTCATTAATATATCAATCGGAATATTTATTATCAGTTCGAGGATTAGGTTCAGGATTTTCAAAAGATGTATCAGGCGAAGTAAGTGATAATAACCTAAATACTATCAACGTTAACGCTTTATTTGATTTCGTTCATGTCAAATATTTTTTTTCTTTTTTAAAAAAAACAGATAACGATTGCTCGTGGACCAAGAAATCAAGATAAATGGTTTAGACCTTCGACATTACATTATAAAATATTAGATAATAATGTTCAATTTTTTGTAAAAGGATTTTCGCAGGGTGTACTATGAAAAATATTATTACAAAAAATTTAATAATTATATATATGGATATATATATTAATTAAAAAGATGCCAAACCATCATAAAGAATTAAATAAAAATAAAATATTATAATATAATACATCTGATGTGTTATATACAACTTGAGAATATATATATATGAATGTGTAAAATGTTCTTTTTGACTTTTTGAGCGGTAGATAAATTAATGAATTGATTATTATATTCAAGCTTTTTTCTTTCCTTTAGAATCTTTGGATAGAGTATAATCTATAGCAGAAATTTCAATTACATCATCTACAGGATCAAAGAAAGGTGTAAGACATTATAATACTAAAAAAAATTTTTTTAGAAAAAAAAAAAAAAGAGAAAACCTACCTAAACCCATTTCAGAAATTGCAAGACTAGATTGTCCTGTTTCTAGTTGAGAATATTTAAGTTAGTATGTAAGATAAATTAATTTTTCTTAAATTACATTACATAATTATATAATTATATAATAAAATTACCTTCACCAAAATCATCAGAAGTACCAGCCATAAAAGAATTATTGGAATTTGAAGAAACTGATAATCTATTAAGAGAAAAATCAAATATTCTACTAGTATAATAAGCTTCAGAATGAATATTTTTATGAAAATCATCTTTTTTAAATTTTTTTCTCATAACATCTCTTAAACCACCAGTATTTATAAATGAAGTATTTTTAATAACATTTTTGGTAATTTTTGATAATTTTGTTTTCGTTGTAGAATGTTCTTGATGTTCAACAACTTTCATTGTTTGTTCACTATATTTTAAATATAATTGATTCATATCTAATATACGAATAATTTCAGCCGCATTTGGTCTTAATGAAGGATCGTCATCCCAACATCTTTCCATTAAATCAAAATAAAATTCGGGAGTTGTAGGCAAAGGGTCAGGGCGTACTCCTTCGCAAATTTCTATAGCCAATTCTAAATTATGGGCTCTATCAAAAAATGGTAAAGAAAGTGTTGATAATTCCCACATTATCATACCAAAATTATATATATCACTTGACTGAGATTTTTTTTCACCTCTTAAAATTTCTGGAGCAATATAAGGTAATATACCATATAATAAAAAATTATTATTATCATAATAATTATTTGATGATGATGATGATGGTGACTTTTCTAATTGTTGTTGAACGGAACTTAAAGTAGTGGGTGGTTTCCAACAACTTACTAAATCTAATAAAATTGATTCTTCTAAAACACTTTGTTGGTTTATATTTATTAATAAATTACCAGGATGCAAATTACCATGAAATAATTTTCCACCTTGTGGAGTTTTTTCATTATGTAATGATTTGATTATTTCCGCTATGGATTTAAGTATATTTATTTTATCATTCCATGTTAATGAATTATTATTATTTGAACATTTTGTAAAAATGAATGTGCGTATATCTAAATTAATTGCAAATTGTGTTACTATAATATATTCTTTTGTTTTTGGATTTTGTGAAATACCATAATATCCGATTAAATTTTCCCGATTTTTACAATGATAATATTTTTTAATCTTTTTTAAAAAAAAAGAAAGAAAAAAAAGAATTATTTCATACCATTCACAAAAAAAAATAATCAAAATTTAAAATTAAAAAATTTTACCTCATTTAAGAAATCTTCAGTAATTTGTTGAGAATCATGTAATGATTTCATAATAACTTTTATATTTCCTATTCTACACCATTGTCTATTGGAAGTATCAAAATTTCTTTTGGGACCTTCTGCCCAGATAGCTTCATATATTGTAGAAAAACCTCCTTTGCTAATTTCTTTTATATCGGTAAATTTTTCATATGGAATCCATTCTAAATATGTTTCATAATCCGGTGATATTTCTTGAGTATAAATGATGAAATTATCCAATGCCGTATTACCCGTAGTCCATTTTTCTTTACCGGGAAAAGCACAATTACGGCACCAATTATACGAAATGTATAAAGAAGAACAATTCACACAAGTACCAAACCGGGCTTTTGTATTTGAAGCTATATCGGAAGTGGAAACATTTGTTGGTATAGTTGTTGTAGGAAAGGAAGTTAAACTTTTAGTATGTATTTCAGAAGTTGGGGAAAGTCCTTCTGAAGAAGAGGAACCAAGGTAAGAAGTAACACAACCCATTAAACGGTAGATTTTATCGTGTAAAAAAGTAAAAAAAAAAATGGTGTGTAAAAAAAAGCTTGAGGGAATTAAGTGAGGATAAAAAAAAAGGAATGAATGAATGTAAATTAATTTATAGAGTAGTAAATTAAAGATAAGGGAAAATAAAAAGACGCGTCAAACAACTAAATTTGCAAGAAAAAAGAATTCTTTGTCTCGAGGAAAAAAGAGGTTTATTTTTTTTTATCTAAAAAAAAAAAACGTTGAAAATTCCGAATGTTAATGGTGATTCGATGATCATTGTTGTTGTAGTTTTTATATTACGCCGCTCATTATTATACAGAGTATTATAAAAATAAAGTAAAAAAAGAACTTCGGGACGGGGGTTGATAAATGATAATTTCAACTGATTTGAACCAATATAGTATATGGTGTACATGATGTAACCACCACATTACATTATCAATAAACTTTATTACCATTACTATTTTGGAATCATAATATTTTCAAATGATTAAATAAAAAAAGAGATTGGTTCTTTCAACATTTTAACATCATTTTAATATTTGTTAGCAGTTATAAAGTTTCCGCACTTCCCTACCGTACTTTTTGCTTTATCCTGATTAGTAAATTATATCGATTGCATATATTGCATATGAAAAAAAGTTTATTTTTCCATAAAAATAAATATTTATATCCGAATATATAAATAACAAAGCGTGTTTATGCGATTAATGCTAAACAAGGACGAAATAAATTGCACGGTAGATCATAAAGTTTTACAATTCGCGATATTAATTTCAAAAAGAAAAAAAAATATGTATGCATATAAATAAATGTATGTAATAAGTATTTATTACTTCATTTTACTTGATCCATTGTCCAATAAACAATATCTGATACGTAATAATAAATCGGGATTAACATCTATCTATTTATTTTTTTGTCTATAATAATGGACTTGGTCATTGGTGAAAGTGAGGTTCAACAATATGCTAACCCTGTATTAGAAAGTGCTTATTTCATTAGTAAGGTACCTTTTGTAACGGGTTATATAAAAAATAAATTTAGGAACAATGAATATTTAACTCGTTGTCCTATTTTTAGAATTCAAAGGATGTTTTCATTCCTCAAGACAGTATCCAAGAAGCGGCAAATACGGTAACTCTATCAATAAATAATTTGGGATCAATTGAATCCTTTAATTTGTTCTTTAAAATTACTTAACAGAATCAACTTTTTATTTATAATCAGATTTATTCAAATATGAAAAAATTGAAATATTCTATATCAGTATGGAAACAGCATGAACTTCATCCAAAAGTTGCTAACGAAGATGCGATTAATTGGTTAATATTCTAAAATTCTTCTATTATTAAAATTAGTTTCAATTATTTAATGATGTTAAATTATTGTTTGATGATGTTTGTTGATGTTTCTTGATGTTTGATGATTGTCTGATGTTTGATTTATAGGATATTTCTTGTCGATTTGTTAAATTTTTCTTTTTGGTCAGATTTAGAAAAGGAAAAAGGTTCAAATATTCAAGAAAGATTTTCTATATATCATAAGGATAAAATATATACAGGATACTGGTCCTTATGTGCAGCAATTAATAGAGGTATTCCAAACATATAATGTATATATATATTAGTAAATACTGTATATGTATATAACACTTATCTGTATTAAATAATTTAGCGATTGATGAAGGGATTCTAATTACCAATCCATCCGTTTATGCTTCATCGGAAAATTTAAGTGATGATAAAATCAAATATATTTTTCGTTCTCATACAAGTGAAGGAATACCTTTACTACAAGAACGTATTAATTGTATGAGAGAAGCCGGTAAAATTTTGGTAGAGGTAATTTTAAAACTATGAACTTTTATTTTTTCGAAATTTTAATATTTTTAACTTTTTGAACCATTTTTTCGAATTTTAATGTATTTTTTTTTTTCGTTATTCTAAAAGAAATTCGATGGTAGTTTTATTAATTGTATTAAACAGTCAAATAATTCTGCTATGAAATTATTAAAAATTATTACCGAGAATTTTGAATGTTTTCGTGATGAATGTGAATTTCTTGGAAGGAAAGGTAATTAATTAACGTTTATACGTATATATATATATATATGTATTTTTATTTTTATTATTATTTATTTTATTTAATTTAATTTAATTTAATTTAATTTATTTTAATTTATTTTTATGTTAATTCAATTCTTAATTTTAAAATAATTCTTAAATTAAAATTTTTATATTGCTTTTCTTTTTTAGTTCAATTATATAAACGAGCTCAAATATTAATTGCTGATATATGGTAAACAATTAAATTTACATTTTTAATTTAAATTAACAATATAAAAATATAAATTAAAAAAAAAATCCTTTTTTTCTCTTTTAATTTATTTATTTTAAAATATTTTAAATTTAATTTAATTTATTTTTTTTTTTTAAAATATTAAAATATTTTTAATATTTTAATTTAAAAAAAAGGGCATGTTTTGAAGGACATAATTATGGTTCTTTTAATGATATTGATGATATCACAATGTTTGCAGATTATAGGTACAAATATATTATTTAAAATACTCATTTTTCTACACTTTTATAGAATTATGCATTAACTTTAAAAATTCAAATACCTATTTTATTATTATTTTTTAGAGTTCCACAGGTAAAATGATTATTTTTATTTTATTTATCTATTTATTTATATTTAGTACTAATAATAATACATATTTTTTTTATATACATACATACCTATACATTTATATATATATACATGTATATATATACATACAATATATATTTATACATACATACATACATATATATATTTTAAAAATATGTATTAGGCACTTTTTCATTTAGGTGCATTATCATATTCACAAAACTTACATAATATATTAAATTCATTCACTTTATTACCAAATGGATCACAATTGGAAATTGAAATCAGAGGTAAGTAATACAAAAAAAAAAAAAATTTTCAATTTTAAAAAAATTTTAAAACTATTTTTTTTTTAATGACATGTTTAAATTTTTTATATTATAATAATAAAAGGATGTTCAATTTGGTCTGTTGAATTAATAAAAAGATTAATTCAACAAAAAATTAAACAAGATAATACTTTTGATTTAATTCCGAATAGCAATGCTATTATATTAGATTTTTATATTTGGGATTTCGCCAATGAAAATAAACTTAATTTTAAAGTTGATATTCATAGAACGAGAAGTATTTTCTATTAAAATTAAAATTAATATAATTGAATTTTTTTTTATACAAATTTATTTTTTTACTAATTTTTTTTTTTTACAAATCCGATTATTTTTATATTATTATTTTTATTTTTTTTTAATTTATTATTTACAATAAAAAATAAGTTTTTTTTTTTTTTTATAAATGTAATCCCGAAAAAATTATTTTTTAAAAAAATTTTTTTATATGAAACAATATATATTCAAATAAATAAAAAAAAAAATCTTTTTACTTTAACTATTTTTCCTACTTGATTATTTTAAAATAAACTTTTTTTTTTTTTTTTTGTTGCATCTCTCTATTAAGTAATAATAATTATACAAACAAATAAAAAGAAAATTTACAACTTTTGTTTATTTGTTGTATGCAAAAAAATGAATTTTTTTTTTTAGTAACTATAAAAAAAACGGTAAAAAAATATATATATATATATATAACCAAAAATATACAATATCGACGAATTTTTTTTTATTTTAAACTTATTCGTCAACAAAAGAAAAAAAATACTAAAACAAAAAAAGAAAACTACGGGAAAATGTATGTATGTAAATGCAATTTTTTTTTTTTAAATTTCCATTATTATTTTTTTAAATTTTTATTTACCTAATTAATAATCAAAAATTAATCACACTCATTCCTCATCCTTTTGTCCTTGTAAATATATTTCCATCTCTCTAGCATATCTTGCTTTATCGTCAGAAGCTTGCTTCTCCCATTTTGCTCGTTCTTCAGGGGTTAAATTCTTCCAATGGCTTGCAATAATTTTACTGATAGGCCCAACCGTGCTTCCAGGATTTTGTTCTGCAACGTGTGGTCTCATTTCTAATGCGTAGAACAAAAATCCTGACATTGGATGTTTTGGTGCAGTTGGATGTCGATTTCTCTTTTTCTTACGTCCTCGAGGATCTTTAGCTGGAGATCCTGCTGGTGGAGCATCGGTATGATTACCATGCGAAGGTCCACGTGGATGTTCACCGCCATCATCTGATTCTTCACTTTGATCAACTTGTCCGAAATTACGTTTCTTAGAATAACTATGATGACCTGCTGCCGCGAGTTCAGCTTTTGATCGACGTGTATATACAAAATCTGGATTTGATTCGTGGAATTCACTTTTCAAATTTCTAGCTTTTTCAAGATAAACCTCTCTTTGTTCCTATAAAATTGTAAAAAGAAAAAGGTAAATATCTTGTAAAAAAAATTATTAAATACGTATATAACTATAGAAAATAACTTACTTCAGACATTCCACGCCAATTTTCACCAATTGTTTTTGAAATTTCAGCCACAGTCATATTAGGGTTCGTTTCCAACACTCTTGGACGCATTTCTTTATTAAAGATCAAGAATGCATTCATTGGTCTCTTTAATTTACGGTCTTTTCTGCTATTAATTGCAGCCTGTGTTGGAGTTACAGAAGGAGTTACAACCGATTGTTGTGCAGGTCTTGGTGGATTTGATGGTGCCGGTTGTTGTGGCTATTGTTGAGATGGAAATTAAATTTAAATATCATTAGTAAAAAATTTTTTTTAAAAAACAACTTTTAAATAATACATACCTGTTGTTGTCTATTCATATTAGGTGAATTTCGTTGATTATTTGTATTTGGCGTCGTAGAAGATGCATTATTATTGGAAGATGGGAACGTATTATTGTTATTATTACGTTGAGGTACACCATTAATTGAACCATTAGGCTATAAAAATAAATAAGAAAAAATTAGATTATATAACAATATAAATAGGCATAATACAAATGATTAATGGGAATTGTGTTGTAAACTTACCATCGAAACATTGTTGCCAGCTTGAGGGGGAACCGCTATAGAAGAAGTACTGGGAGACTTGGTTGTTGGAGGAGTAGTCGATGATGTGGTAGAAGAAATGGAACCTTTCTTTTTTGAAGCGGCCGTGGTTCCACGACGAGTATATATAAAACCAGGATTCGTCTGTTTAAATTCCTCCTTGAGCTGTCTTGCTCTTTCATTATAATGTTCCTTTCGTTCCTAATATATTTAATAAAAGGAATTGATTAATATAAAATTGATAAATTAAAATTATGACCAAATAATCATCAGATCATTTCGATACATACATTGTCCATACTTCTCCATTCATCACCCAAAATTTTACTAACTTGAGCAGTTTGCATATTCTGGTCATTCTTTTGTAATTCAGGACGACGTTCACTCGAAAAGATAATAAAAGCGTTCATTGGTCTCTTCGGTTTATGATCTTTTTGTGGAGGTAAACCAGTAGGTGCATTAGGAGCCGCGGAATTCTTCATTTCTTGAGCGGATTGCTGTGATTGTGGTTGTGATTGCGGCTGCTGTTGCTGTTGCTGTTGCTGTTGTTGAACTTGCTGTTGTTGCTGCTGCTGTTGTTGTTGCTGCTGCTGCTGTTGCTGTTGCTGCTGCTGTTGCTGTTGATGCTGTTGATGATGATGTTGTTGCTGCTGCGTTATAGTATTATTCTTTTGTAAAGAAGGAGATGAAATCATTGGAGAAGATTTTTGTTTTGTTTGATTTGAAATTGAGGCCATTTGATTTTGTGGATAGGTATTTGGTTGCTGTTGTTGTTGAGGTGGTTGAGCATTTCTCATCATCTTACTTTGAGGAGTTTGATTTGATTTTTGCTGCATTTGTTGTTGCATTTGTATCTGTGACATGGATTGTTCAGAATGCTGTTGAGGTATCTGCTGTTGTTGATGATGATGATGCATCGTTTGTGAATGATGTAATTGTTGCATCTGCTGTTGTTGTATTACTTGTTGTTGA
The DNA here is from genome assembly GCA_003833135.1 of Oehlia diaphana. Lineage (NCBI taxonomy): Eukaryota > Fungi > Glomeromycota > Glomeromycetes > Glomerales > Glomeraceae > Oehlia > Oehlia diaphana. Next base: position 10,192 of record QZLH01000147.1, on the reverse strand, counting down.
TGTATTGGAGTAGAATGTTGTTGTTGTTGTTGCTTTTGTTGTTGTTGTTGCTGTTGTTGTTGAATCTGTGATTGATGACTTAATTGAGAAGATTGTTGATGTAACTGTTGTTGAGCCTGTTGAGCTTGTTGCGATTGTTGAGATTGTAAATGTTGAGGTAAAACCTGAGTACCCGGTTGTATTGAAGGTTTTACAGCAGATTTTGTTAATCTTGGAGAAGATTTAGCATTTTGAACAGTATTAGGACTTATTACAGATCTTTGATTCATTTGATTTGGATTCATATGAGGAGAAGTATAAGGTTGAGCGTATTGATTACGAGTTTGTTGATGAGATAAACTTTGTAATTGATGTTGTTGAGGTTGAGGTTGTTGTTGATGAATTTGTTGTTGTTGTTGATGTGAATGTTGAGATTGTAAATGTTGTTGTTGAGATTGTTGATTATTAGAAGTATTATTCTGTTGAGAATAACTACCAGTATTTAAACCAACACCAACATTACTAGGAGAAATATAACTTTCATGAGCATAAGGAGATCTTAAAGTATTTGGTTGTTGCTGAGTAGCATAAGATTGTTGTTGATTAATTATATAAGCATTACTATTATACATTGATCTTCCTTGATTTGTAGCACCATAAGCAGCAGCAGCAACAGCGGCAGTAGGATTTGAATCATTTGTAGTAGAACGTTTAGGAGTGATAGAACTAGCAATTGAGGGAGAACCAACATTATCCGTTATACTACTAATTGAAGTATTTGGGGAAGAAGTAGGAACATTATAACGACGATTTTGTTGTTGTGATTGTTGTTGTTGTTGTGATTGTTGTTGTTGTTGTTGTTGTTGTTGCTGTTGTTGTTGAACCTGTTGACGTTGATTAGAATGATGAGCTTGAGATGGATTAGTTTGAGGTTGTTGATTAGCATAACGATGAGTTAAAGTACTTCCTAAATAAGCTTGTTGATTATTTGGTGATATAGAAGATTGAGCAGCAGGAGTATTTGTAGCTAGAGATGGGGTAGCACCCATAGTATTATCCATTGTAAGACTATCATCCAATTCAGATGTATCATCAGCTGTAACAACACTATAAGTATTTAAAGTATCAATTTGAGTACCAGGTTGATTTCTATAATTATAAGGATGTAATTCCATGGACCATTGTTGTTGTTGAGGATGCCTAAGTATTGAACCTGTAACATTTTGAGTTGGATTAGGTAAAGCGAGTAAATTATTTTGTTGTGCAACAGCAGTTTGAGCAGTAGGAGAATATATTGAAGATAATGCTGCTGGTTGCTGCGGTGTGTGACCTGCAGCTAAAATCAAAATCAATTGATTAAAAATAGCGAGATTAAAAGTTAAAAAGATTTAAAAAAAGTTTAAATTAGTAAGATGTGATAAAATGAGTTAAAAATGGGTAAAAAAAAAAAAAATATATATATACAGTATATATACATAAATATAATAATATATATATGAAATATATATACATACATATATATATATATATATATGATACATAATTAATTGAATAGAAATTTTTTAAATTAAAAAGATCGACGGATCCGTCATTATTAAATATATAAAAAATATAAATAATAATATATTATTACGTACCAATTGAGGATTGATGAGTTGGTTGATAATGAGCCTCGGAACCTAATCTTAAAGGCATACTTGCAGATCCTTGTTGAATCCTTCGTGAACTTTGAGATTGTTGAGCTTGAGCAGTAGCACTGAACATATTAGGATTTGCTTGAGCAGCAAAATTACCAGGATTATTAGGAGTATTTGTATTATTTGTACCATAAGTTAAACTACTCGTTAAAGAACCATTCCCTGAAGAAATTCCTGAAGCATTTATATCACCAGTTCCCCAACCAGAACCATGTTTATATTGTGAAGGGTGACCTGGAAGAGGACCAACAGCAGCAGCTGCAGCGGCAGGGTTACTATAACGCATATCAACATTTCTACTGTTATTATAATTACCGATCGTGCTGTACTGAGAACCATTATGTAAACCAGTCTGAGGAAACTGACGACCAATTTGATATGGAGGATAATTATTCCTTTGTGCACTAGGAGACTGGTGAGGTTGATTGTATTGACCGTTGAACATTTCGTTATATATAAATTTTTTTTTTTATTTTAATATATATTATTGTTGTATATATATAATACAGTAGCGGGTGGATTTTTTTAAGTCGTTAAAATAACAATAATATATGTTGTTGTTGTTGTTGTTTTTGTTGTTGTATGTATATATATATATTATTATATATATATAAGTGTTTCGTAATAACAAAATATAAGTCGTTAAGTGCGCGGCTTTTTTCCTTTCCTTCTTTCGCTTTGTGTTTTTTTTTTTGGGTTGTTGATTATTTTGGTGATAAGCTTTTTTTTTTTTACTTTAAGTCTATTGTAAAGTTGTGTGTGTGTAGAAAAAAAAAAAAAAAAAAAATTTTACTTTTTAATAATAATAAATAATAAATTTTTTTTTTTTGGACTTTCTTTGGAGTACCGTTAATAAAAAAAAAAACTTGAACAGTGGTAGTTAATTTATTTCTATTTTATTTTTTTATTTTTTTTTATTTAAATATAATAAAAAAAATAAAAAAAAAAAAATCTTTTTTTTTTTATTATTAATACTATTTAGAAAAAAAAAAAAAAAAAAAAAAAAAATCTTTTTATTTTTATTATTTTTTCTTTTTTATTATTTTAAAATAAACTTTTTTTTTTTTTTTTTGTTGCATCTTTCTATTAAGTAATAATAATTATACAAACAAATAAAAAGAAAATTTACAACTTT